>VBSM01002217.1:42820455-42854847 GCA_008086735.1 Cheirogaleus medius
AAAAAAAAAAAAGAAAAAAGAAAAGAATCTTTTACATTCTTAGCACTATGTTAGCTATTAGCATTAGCATTCTGAAGACTAAAAGTTCCTAGAATTCTATGTGAGCCACTGATCTAGTAAAATAAATTAAAATTAATATTCAGACTAAAGAAATAAAATCCAAGAAATTCTGTACATAAGTACATATGCAAACCTTTTTGTTAACAAGTTCTTTCATTTCTATTTACAGTGCTTTATGCATGTCAAATAATCAGATTACTAAGAAAATATTTAAAAGATTAAAACTGCTTTACCAAAACAAATTTATATCTTTATTAATTCTTTTCCTCCAACATGTTTCCAAATTGCAAAACATATGTTAATAAATATTTTATCCTATTTCAACTGATATACTTTAATACAATATTACTGTCTCCTGACTGTGACAAAACAGCAAAAGGATGTTTGTGAAGTGGGCATAAATATGACGTGACTATAGGGGCAGTTTTACATCAATTTCACATAAACAAAATGAAAGATTGGCAATTTTTCAGTGACCTGGGACAAAGTACAATGAATCAAGTTAAATTATTTAAACATCCTCCCTAAAATATGTTCCTCTCCACCCCCACAAAATGTCTTTTTCCTAAGCATTCATGCTTAATCATCCAGATAACCCTGGCTATGTTCATTTGACCTCAAGAATCCCTGTCTTTTGTATATGCCATGAAAATAAGCTTCACAATCTTCTCTTAAGAAGGTATAATCATCCTCATTAAGAGGAAAGATAATTGCCAGAGGTTAACTAACTTACATGAGATGACTATTCAAGCTTACAAGAGTTGAGGGATCTAATTTAATCCTTTCACTATCATCCTTCTCTGACTATTTATTTATTTATTTATATACATACATACACATGTATATATGTGTGTACATACATACATAGAATGGATTCATATCCTACCAAAATAAAATAAAGGTACGTATCTCATGTAAAGAAAGGAAATCAAGGCAATCGAGATCTTTAAGAGCAAAAGTTTGCCTCTTGGCTATCACATTCTTTCAGAAAGTATTCTACTAAACAGTCTTAATAACATAAATATCATATACCATCCCCTCAAAACCAGTGGAATGAGCTGGAGAATATAAATTTAGAATCCAAAATTTGATCAGGAATTTCCAATTTTTGCATCCTTGGAATCTAATTATCCACACACATCTGAAAAGCATTACCCCCCAATGCCCTGAAATAATGGAATTAAATTAAAATTCTACAGTAGCTCACACAATCCTCTTCAGAGGTACCAGGAACAGCAAATCCAGGCAATCTGTTACTCTGAGAAAAAGATTCAGAGAGCCAACAAAGTATACAAAAAGTGGCTATAGAAGTTGCTCTGAAAAGGGACTGGGATTTCTACAAATGAACAAATCTGTCAAAGAAATGTCTTTGATCACTGGGTCATCACTCTTGTTTTAGTCAAAGTTTAATTTTAACTACAGGTTTAGGAAATGAGGTGCCCTCTTCTCCCTTAAGTAAAAATTAGATCTAAAGAACCATGAATCAATTCCAAAGCATAGGAAGTAATGATCTTTTTTTTAAATGGAGTGTATTTCTACTATAGTCACAGACTATTTCACTAATTATATAATAAATGTTTAGTGAGTGTGTAAAGGGTATAGTGCTAAGCACTACTGGTGATAACATCCAGCATTATTTTATGTAACTATCATTAGAGACATCTAAAGGAGCAGGTGATCAAAGCAGGTATATGCTGGGGTGGGAGGACAGGAAAGGCAGGGAAGACTCAATGAGGAAGTGTTATCAGGAATGGACTTGGGAAACTATAGTTAACTATTACTTGTTGTGTATTTCAAAATAGCTAGAAGAACTGGAATGTTCCTAACACGAAGAAAAGGTAAATGCTTGAGGTAATGGATATCCCAACTATTCTGATTTCATCATTACACTTTGTAAACATACATCAAAAATGTATACATGTACTCCAAAAATATGTACAACTATTATATATCAATAAAATAAGGACTTGGAAGATTGGCAGGACACTCATGCAGATGGAATGAGGTAAGTACTTTATAAATGGAAAGGGAATAAAAGACTCAAAAATTAAAAATTAGAAAACTGACCATATTTTAAAAATAAATATTGTAGTTTTGCTAAAATGTAGGTCACAATTTGGCCTTCATTGATTTTCTTATCACCATACTCCATTGCAAGAAATTTGAATTCTCAACACATTTCAAACCTCTTTTATACATTATCATCATCTACCATGCATAGAAATGATGGTTATTCATAGACTTACCGTTATAAATGTCATTGTAGACAAGGACCTAGTTTTGAATCTGAAACATTCAATAAATATCATCTCCACCCCTTCTCCCAGGGTCTAACACACTGCCTGAAGTTATGGGAGTTCAAATCACATTAGCAGATAACATAAAGGCATACCTTTACTTCTTCAAGTTCTCTCCTTGTAGATGACTATAAACTATCTCTGGGAAGGCAAAGCAAAATCTCTGAACAGACCTAACCAAAGGTAACTTACTTCAGCAAATACCACCGTACATTTTTTCCCCATTTTATTTCCCAAGGACTCCCACTCATTCAGCAGTGAACATTTCCACAATTTCTACAGATCATAAAATGGCATAAACCAGGAAATCTCCATGCGAAAATATAAAGCATTTGTTTACAGAAAGAAATTTCAGAAAGTCTTTATTTATACTCTAATTTACGTGCCAACAACCTTTTAGGAGAGATTTAGAAAACACAGCTTTAATAACAACAGAAAACTACACCCCTCTGGGGAGATATCTAATGGCCTATGGTTGTCCCAGAGAGATAAAAACAGTTATCTAGATAATATAAATAAAAAGGCTTATGAAATTATTTTAATCAGGAGTATATTCAGTTTTGGTAACCTTGAAATAATAGGTTTCCTGAAATTTTAGGAAAATACATGAAAAATTAATAAAGACGATTCTACCCAAAGTAACTAAATAGCTCAAAATTAAAAATGATGAAATAATGAGATCTATGAATTCCAGATGTTTTAGCTCACCTAAAATCAGTGTAGCAAACTCCTAGAAATTCTACGATGAGTTTTTTAATAAGAAAATTAACAGTTATTTAAGCATCAGTATTCATCTATAGATACTAATCACAAAAGTCTATAAACGTATTTTGAAAAGGGCAGACAGTAAATATTTTAGGCTTTGCTGGTCATACAGTCTCAGTTGCAACTACTCACTCTGCCTGTGCAGTATGAAAGCAGCCATAGACAATACTTAAAGGAATGAATGTGGCTGTATTTAATAAACTTTTATTTACAAAACAAACAGAAGTCCAGATTTGGCCCAGGGGCCATAGTTTGCCAATCTCTGCACTAAATTATTCAATTATAATGATTATCTTTTAATTCTTATGGTTGACATTCCTAGATGGGTTCATACTTCTTATCCCCCAGTCAAGTCTAGGAACTGGTTGTTTCCTGCTGCAGAATACAGAAGAGAACTAATGTGAAGCTCAGATTAAACTCTAGAGAAATTGACTGTAGAGCTATTAATATTATGGCCCCTGAGTGACAGGTCAAGGGACCAAGAATCAGAAAGAAAAACTCTATTTGAGAAGAAGACAGAAGTAGGAAAAATGATATGTAGATATTTAAATAATCATTAAAAGGATTATTTCTGAGTATTATGTATCGGGCACAAAACTGGGCCCTTTATACATTTCATATAATCTTCAAAACCATATGTGGCAGAAATTATTCCTATTTTCAGGTGAGGAAACTAAGGATCAAAAAAATAACTTCGGCCCAAGGTCACAAGGATGCAAAAACTGGAACTAAAGTCAAGTCCATGCTCTTTCCATTAACTATATCACTTCTCTAAAAATTCAATGATTTCTTTTCTCAATCTCCTTGTGTATTTTAAAAACAGAACTCCAGCTTTTATCATTAAGATGATTCTTAAAAAATCATTTATAAGATACATGGACATTATAACTTAATTGTACAAAAGCAGATTTAAATAGAAATTAGGTTCCCACACCTGTCCACAAACACTTATCAGACCCCAAATAGGGGTAGCTTGTAATTCTGGGAAATGGGTCAGCCTAGGCCAAAAAAAGGTGCCAATTAATGGAGGCTTGACCATTTCAGCAACACATTGTATTTTAAGAACATTTAGATAAACTCCTTACTAAGAAATACAAATACACTTTCTTGCCTTATTCAAGAGAGCACACTGAAGAGGTTCAAATTATCAATGAATCATACCATCACATATGCAGAAGTACAGATACCAACCACTAGGGAAAAAGATGCACATAAAGATACAATTCCAACGTCCTTAACGTCTTCACTGAGGTTTAGGTGACTATCTCCCCACCCCACCTATGCACACTCTCCACAGCGCCCCTTCATGGCAAGACTGATCTCTGCTTTGTGCCTGTCTATCCAATCTGATCTCTGCAATAGCTTCTAAATGCCACTGTTTTTTCTTTTACCCTCTTCCTCTCTACTTCCATTTTATCCTTGTCTCTTACATGTTACTGTCTGTCCTGCTACTTCTCAATTTTAAAAAATGTTGGTCTTTCATAGACACCAAACTAAGGAGAACATACTTTTCTTTTTGACAAAATGAAGAAGCACGGTGACAGCATACATAATGTGATCTCCAAATTTTCAGCTCTTCTCTGATTTTGTTATTCCTTGAAGGGGTCTGTTTCTTCATTAGGAAAGACTTTTTATAATGAAAGATGAGAGCTGGGCAAGTGTATTTTGGCAGTGTTAACACTCTAAGACTTCCAGTTTCCTTACTTAAGTTTTCTAATTTATACAAAAAAAAAACTTTTCCTATTTTAAAAAAATATAAGATTGTTTCCAGTTTAAAATTTGTGAATCTATCACAAATCAATACTGTATATGATACTTGATTTTTTGACCTTGCATTCTGGTCTTTGAAGAGAAGCAACTTTAAGTAGAGAAAGACAAGAAAGTAGGCTAACAGAACTGGTTCATTTTACTTTAAAGCTTAACATTTTCCTTTATACAAAAATAATGTCAATACCAAACTCATTTATGAGCTACGATTAGCATCATCTTTGGTTTCCAGAGCAAGTGAAGAGAGGGAAAGAATCTTCTAAGTAACTAGGAATGAGTTAGAAGACATATAGTATTAAGGAGGATGCTGCATGTCTGAATGAAATAGGTTAAGCTCCAATTAACTCCACTGTAGTAAAAGGAAATGGAGAGCCCTCCACTGTACTTGATCCTCCTAAGTAGAAGAAAAGAAGAAATGGGAGACGGCTATATGATATTGAGCAAATTATGTAACCTCGCTGAGACTCCAATTCTTCATGTACAAAATGTGAATAATAACAGTAGCCTCCTCAAGGCGATGTGAAAGGATTAAAGACTTACTGCCTGTAAGTTATTTGGCATAGGACATGACACATTATCAGGGTTTAATTAATATTAGCCATCATGATTATTATGGTTCAAATTCTTTTCCATAGAAATACTGCCAAATCAGAACCTTCATCTATTCATGGCTCAACAAATATTAATTGAGCAGTTATTACGTCCTAGGCACCATACCAAGTGGTAGTGGTATAGGAGTGAACAAGACAAAACCCTGCACTTGTGAAGCTTAGCAATCAGTAATCATGACAAGTCAAGGTAAGGGAGGCAGAAGAGATAGTATATCTGGGTGTCTATAAGTTTGGGTGAACTAGCCCTGTCCCTGTTACACATTATACAATCCCCTGTGTATACACATAGCATGCTGCCAATCAATGTTTACCTAATTGTCTAAATGCTAAGTACACAGTGTATGTTCAATAAATATTTATTATGTAAACTGTTAACAATATAAATAATTTGTACACTGATTCTGTTTTGTTGAATAAAGTACTCTATAAGTCCACTACGATATTGAGCAGCACTTTATTATTAAAATCTTGCCTCTGCCAAAAATTCATATACTAGAAGATTAATATTCCTTTTCCTGAAGTGGAACATACAAAAAGAAAAAAATAAGTAACCTGAATATTTATGCTAAGGAGCAAATTCTTCCAATTCAATGTTCCCCTGATCATTTATTTATTCAGCAAGAACTTCTTGTACTCCTACTATCTCCCAGCACTGCTCTGGATGCTGCCATCAAAATATCTATCAATATCGATAATATCTATCAATGTAGACAATGCTTTTAAGTTTAGAAAGTGCATTCACATATGCATTTTTTTTGGTTTTTGAGACAAGGTCTTACTCTGTTGCCTAGGCTGGAGGACAGTGTTGTCATCATAGCTCACAGCAACCTCAAACTCATGGGCTCAAGCGATCCCCCTGCCTCAGCCTCCTGAGTAGCGGGGACTACAGGTGTACACCACCATGCCCAGCTAATTTTTTTTCTTTAGAGACAGGGTCTCACTATGTTGCTCAGGTTGGTCTTGAACTCCTGGCCTCAAGCAATCCTCCCACCTCAGCACTGCGCCCAGCCCACATACACATATAATTCCTAAACAACATGGTGAAAAAGTATTATTATCCTTTTCCCTACATGAAGAAATTGAGTCTAGGAAGAGATTTACACAAAGTCACACAACTAGCAAGTATAAGAGCAGAGTCTCAAATCCAAATCTATCATCCTTTCTCATTACCTCCACAGCGATTCATATTCATCACACATTAATTCCTAGCTAAACACCCCTGTACTAGTAAACAAATAATAATACATTTGCTTTTAAAAATTCATATTTTCCACAATTTGGGGGAAAAAATACCATTTATCTCTCCCTTAAAAAACATAGTAGTGTATCCACATGATGATACATGATACATGTACAATCAAAAAACTGCCAGAACTCTTTCAATCCCCGGAGCTACATACAACATGGCATATTTCAGTTTTGTACCCCAAAAAGGAGAACTTAGAAGAGAATCAACTGATTCTATCTCTGCTAATTTATGTTCTTGAAAGTAGTTTTACTGTTTGTTCATGTTGTCTGATGAAATTTACAGATCAGTTTAAAAATGGGTTTGGTCAAGAAAGATGAGAACCAAGACCATTTCTCATCTTTTGACAAGCATAATCTAACTCAGTTTGAAACAGCAACAATCAAGGAAGTTTTTCAAATAAGCCACATTAAGGAAAATAACAGAAAAAAGACAAAAGCTAGCAATAAAAATATGAAATAATTAACACTGGTAAATTAGGAACACTTTTCTCCTAGTGATGACAGCAGTACCACAGTCAGCACATTCATCCTAAGAAAGAAAATTTTGGGAAATACCAGATTTATCTGAATGTCAAAAAATTGAACGATGATTATCTAAAATCTCTGAAATGTTTGCCAGTTTGAATAACTTTCTACTCTACCAGAGTATCCCAGTTATACAGAAAACTATGGTGAACGTGTTGGCAGCCCAGTTCCCTACAAGGTTGAAAAAGTCTGAAGGTACCTGGAGAAGAGAACTTACATTTCTCAAATACAACAGTTCACCAATTCCTATTTAAGCATTTCACATTCAAGACCTCCTTTAGGTCGGGCACGGTGGCTCACGCCTGTAATCCTAGCACTCTGGGAGGCTGAGGTGGGAGGATCGCTCAAGGTCAGGAGTTCAAAACCAGCCTGATCAAGAGCGAGACCCCGTCTCTACTAAAACTAGAAATAAATTAATTGGCCAACTAAAAATATATAGAAAAAGTTAGCCGGGCATGGTGGCACATGCCTGTAGTCCCAGCTACTCGGGAGATAAGGCAGAAGGATCGCTTGAGCCCAGGAGTCTGAGGTTGCTGTGAGCTAGGCTGACGCCACGGCACTCACTCTAGCCTGGGCAACAGAGTGAGACTGTCTCAAAAATAAATAAATAAAAATAAGACCTCCTTTAATCCTTCCAATACCCTATTTTACTAATAACATATAATAGTTTATATTTTTTTATTTTACAATTTTTTTCTACAGCCATATTAGAAGATATCTTAATATATAATACTATCTTCATTTTACAGATGAAGCAGCTGGATCTCACATAAATCAGTAAACTGGCCCAAAGTAAATGGCTCCAGTGTACCACAGAGAAGACGCTTTCAAATATCTGACTCCAAGACCTGTATTTTTCTCACTCTACCACAATGCTGATTACATAAAAGTTCTCACCTCTGATTTCTAATTAGGAGAATTATCTCAAGAGACTTGTAAAACTTTCATTCTCTAAGAAACTACATATGTGTAATTGGGTCATGACAAGCTTCTGAAACTTAAGTTGCAAAGAACAGAGGCGCTACCCTATAGGTTGATGGCTGTGGACATCAGGTAGCTGTGTTATGATCCAAATACACAAGGGCGGAAATTATTGCAATGTTAAAGAAGTCTGTAAAAGACAAGCCAAGACTTTAAAATGGATAAGTTGGATACTGATTTTCAAGTTTCAACTTCAGTTCAAATTTATTTTTTTAATTACCTGTGCTCCATGCTGGGGATACAATGAATAAATGACAATCTGTGTCCACTAGGAACTTCCAGTGAAAAGAACAGCCTCACACTTTCAATAAAACGTGGTTCTTTAAATGCTAGAGGAATACATAGGTAGCTTAGGAGAGGTAGACACAGCCCAGCTTGCAGGACAGGAAAGGGCTCTGAGTAGCACTACTTTTAGGAATGTATCCCACGACGACACCCACATATGTACACAAAACTTATCAAGATGCAGCATTATTCACAGAAGCAAAATCATCAGAAATAATCTAATATCCATCACTAGGGGAAAAGTAAATAGTAAATTATGGTATATTTATACTAAGGAGTTATTAAAAATGATGATACACAGATATGGAATGACTTCATATGGCTGTTAACTGTCATACTATTAATTTTAAAAAGTAAGAAGCACGAAGACCAAAAAACTGTAGTCTTACTTTTACTTTTATATTTGTACATTTATTCAGATAATTCTAAGTATATATAAGAGCTGAGGATTCTAAGAATTGGAGAAATTACTTGCCCAAAGTCAAGTAAGCAATTAATGATTATGGGCTGGTCATTTATTAAACGGAACACATTACAGAATTAATGTTTTACCATTTGATAACATTTCCCACCAGTATTTTTAGAATTTTTATATTTTAAGTTATTAGATTACTTTTTGGGAGAAAAAATTATATATACACACATACCCCCTTACACATTCTCCTTGTACTTAGTGGAAGATTAATAAATAAAATAACTGTCCTAAATAACTTTAAAATTATTTCAGGGCAAAGTAAAAAAATTCTTTCATGCAATCTTTGCTCTGGTTTTCCTGTTTATATTACTACACAAATACATCCTACACAAACAAGATAGTTCCATTCAAGTCCATTTAGAAATAATATAAGGATAGAATAAGGAATACAAAGCATGAAACAAGACAGAAAATAGTAGGATGAAAACACAGAAACCCTTTTTCCCTGGACCTCCTATATTACTAAGGAACAAAGAATATTACTGGCCTAAGCCTGATTTGATATTCAAAGTTTTCCAGGCAAAATTGAAATAAGAACTACAATTGTTGTATAGATATAGAATTAAAGAAGAGTAATTTTAAGAGCTGAAAGAGATCTTAGAATGATCATCTAATAGAACCTTTTCATTTTATGGAACAAGAAACTAATGCCCATAAAAAAATCACTCATGCTAATGACTACCAATAGAACATAGCCAAAAAAGTCTAAAAGTGTTTTCACTCCAGGTCCATTGTCTTCTCTGGTACTCAGTCAGCAACACTTAAATCTAGTTATTGAGGAAAATTACTTTAATTTAGGCTTAATTATCCAAATTGGCTATCTCTAGAGGGTGAAATTGCTGCTCAAATCATCTTTTCCAAATGTAAACATAGCCAAAATATTTACTTTACTCTTATCAATTATTTAAACAAAAAAATTTTTTCATTTTCTTATATTTTATGGCAATATGGTTATCATGACAACAAATATAGCATGTTATAATCCAGGCTGATTCTGAAGATTAAAAGAAAATTTTAGATCCAGAATCTCTAGTTTCTGGAATGAAACAGCAAAAATGATCTACTTGCTGTAATCAACAAGCCTTACTCAGAGGTGAAACCACTTTACCATAGCAGTTCTTTTCTTAATTGGAACCACTTTCTCAAAACCCAAAATTCATTAGTATAAAAATCTTCAGATCTCTGGGTTAGTCACTGATGGGGGGGGGAGGCAATAAGAACAACTGAACTTCTCAAAAGTAATTCAAAAGAATAATTGTTTTAAAAATGATACAATTTTTCCCAAAGTATGTTCCATGAGTCATAGAACACTAAATAATATCACATTTATAAAGAACAAGGCGAGAAGAAAATTTTTTCTATTATGTAACAGTGTGGTCCTTGGGGACCCTGACTAGGCTCACAGTTTTGTGATTCTCTAAAAAGAAGGTATGGTATAAAGTTTCACAAACATATTCGACCACATTTTTTCACAGTGCTCCCTAAAGAACTAATATCCAATAAAACATATCTTTGAAATATGCCACCACATCTTATCATTTAACCCCAACATACAAAGCCCTTGCTCTGTGAATGGCTATGGAAAGCAATGATGTTTAAGGAACAGCTCAGCCCTGCAATCCTCTCTTCATACCATGGCAGAGAGAGAAAGAACTGAAGGTGACCAATTTCAGGCAGTGAAAATGATTTCTCCACAAACAATATATAAAAACACAATGTATATTATTTATGAACACACAATCTGCATACCTTTACAGTTCAAACCAATGCATCAATTATTCTCACACTTCATTATGTAATTAGAATTGCTGCTCATCAAAAAATAAGTTGGGCGTGGAGGTGCGTGCCTGTAGTCCCAGCTACTCAGGAGGCTGAGGTAGGAGGATCACTTGAGCCCAGGAGTTCGAAGCTGTAGTGCACTATGATGCACCTGTGAATTGCCATGGCACTCCAGCTGGGGCAACATAATGACACCCTGCATCTTAAAAAATTATATTCATCATTCCAGAAACATGCATTTTAAAAAGATAACCTAGAAAACAAGATAATGAACAAAAGGATAAAAAAATGACCAAAAAAAGGCCCAGATAATAGACTAAACATAACACAAACATACTGTGCATTGCTAACCATACTTGTTTTGACATATTTTCTTAACTATACTGAATATGATCTAAATTCAAAGGCCAGATCTTTTTACCAAAAATTTTTTTCTATAAATATGAGGGATAATACTTAGATGATAAAACTCGGGATGGTTCTCAATAGTAAAGGTTGAGAAGGTCTCAAATTCATACCACGTGGCAGAGATCTTGAAAGGTCACATGAGAAGAGCGTAAACAAAGGACAATATGTTCAAAGCAAGTGTTTGATGTCTAAATTGTTAAGGGTGTGCTGTTGTGACTCAATTATATTCCTGAGCTGTCAGTGTGAGTCTGATACAGAGAAAAAACGTTAACTGACCACTGCTCTCTTCTCGTCATAAAATATACATCCAGCAAAAGGCCAAAATTTTGCCCAAACAGAATTCTACCTTCAAATTATTCCTGGGTCATGTCTTACCCAGAGTTTGTGGTTTTAAGTCTCTGCCTCTGGTTCCCCATCTATTATATATGAATTATTTCCACAGAATTTTTCAAAGACTAGTCAATAAAATAACATTCATAAGGAAAAATTAAAAATGTTAACGTTTCATTCGTCCCAAATTGAGAACATAACACTTTTCGGTAGGTACTTTGATCATGTTATTCAATGGCAGTCAGTTCTAAACTCAATTAAAAGCATTTAAAAGATTTTCCAAATGGGATAAAAAATATAGAAAGATACCTTACCATGAAGGGCCTATTCTAAAAACTGATTCTGGACAGGTGTGGTGACTTATGCCTGTAATCCTATCATTTTAAGAGGTGCAAGCAGGTGGATCACTTGAGGCCAGGAGTTTGAGACCGGCCTGAGCAACATAGCAAGACCCTTTCTTTACAAAATATTTTTTAAAATGTCCAGACATAGTAGCACACACCTACAGTCCCAGCTACTTGGTAGGCTGAGGCAGGAGGATCACTTGAGCCCAGGACTTTAGAGATTGCAGTGAGCTATGATGACGCCACTGCACTCTAACCCGGACAACAGAAGGAGACCCTGTCTCAAAAATAAATAAATAAATAAAATAAAACCTGATTCTTATGTTAGTAAAGAGCACAGGCTCAGGCCAGACTAGGTAGGCCACATGCTCGGTCCACCCATAAACTGTGGGCTCAGTGCTGAAGTTCTCTGTGCCTGGGTTTCCACTGCTGAAAAGTGATTGGCGACGTGAGGACTAAGTGAATTAACACAAATAAAGCCCTTTACAGAGTATCTGGTAAGGTAAATGTTAGCTATGTTTATAATTATCATCAAGATGATAATGTCCCATGTAAAAAGTTCTTCTTTAGGAACAAAAGCTTTGTGTTTTCTGAGGTAAAAGATGCCCCTTGTCCTTAGCATCAGAAGCACGTAACTGAGTATATATCTCCTTTTCAGTGTTAACCACACTGGAGCTACGTCTCCAATACAGTTGAGAGAGGGAGGAGAATGCCTCCCACTTCACATTCTATTCTGATCTCTCTGCCTGTCTACCTAAATTCAGTCATGACTTAAGAAGCACTTTGATACTTTACATGCTTCAGTGGCATTTCTACAAATAGTTCAAAATATGTTAACTTCACCTTGGTCGCATTTCTGACTTTTCAGAGAAAGATCAGCCTTAGTTAAAAACTGAGCTATAATAAATTTATCTCTGTTAATTTCCTTGTAAATTTGCACATTTCAAGTGGAATCATGGCAAACTGTGTTCCCAAAGAATTTCTATCAGCTTTGTAGTTTGATAATGTAACTGTTCTTAATAATTAAAGCACTGAAATTTTCCTACAAGATTGCCGGACACTAGATATGCCATATACATATATATACATATGGGGGGGTGTATGTATACATCGTCAAAGAAAATCTCTGTGTGTGCTTATTTATAGACAAAGTTAGTTCATATTTCTGACTTTTAATCATCTAGTCACATATTTAGCCACATAGTACTGGTTCACACTGTTCTGTGGATATATATCGCACTCCCAACCATCTGTTTCCCACAGGTATGTGGTACCAGTCACATGGGAGATCAGATAATGGAATGCAGATGGGTCAAAATCCTATTACCTCTCCTGAAGAACAAAGCATATGCCCCAGGAAGACTGGAGTCTCCATCTCCATCTTTGTAAATGAACAGCAGCATATAAAAAGATGCATCATACTTATCATTGGCTGAGTAGGTGGTTCATTTAATTTATGAACTGTTGTGATATTGAATCCCACCATCCCCCTTTCCTTTCCTCTCCACAGCTCTTACCTATAATTTCAAGGTCAAGTGCCATGAATATATATTGTCACAGTTTTAACACACATATAATTTAATTTCCAGAATTGGCTTGCCTCAGAGGGTCTCCAAAACTTTGCTTCCGTTCTAATAAATCTAGCAAACA
Organism: Cheirogaleus medius; assembly: GCA_008086735.1. NCBI lineage: Eukaryota > Metazoa > Chordata > Mammalia > Primates > Cheirogaleidae > Cheirogaleus > Cheirogaleus medius. The sequence continues at coordinate 42,833,981 of VBSM01002217.1, forward strand.
CTGAATTCACACCTCAAAATAACATTTACAAAAATAAGGAGCCTAGCTATTCACATTAATAAGAATTAAGCATATTAAGAAGAATTCTATAATAAAGGCTTGAATTTTTTGTTTTTGAGACAGAGTCTTGCTCTGTTGCCCAGGATGGAGTGCAGTGGCACAACCATCACTCACTGCAGCCTTGAACTCCTAGGCTCAAGCAATCCTCCCACCTCAGCCTCCTGAGTAGCTAAGACTATTGGTGTGCACTCCCATGCCCAGCTAAACTTTTTTATTAATTTTTTGTAGAGACAGGATCTCACTGTATTGTGCAGAATGTTCTTGAGCTCCTGGCCTAAAGCAATCCTCCGGCCTCGACCTCCCAAATTGGTGGAATTACAGGCATGAGCCACCGCACTCAGCCAAGTCTTGAAATTTTATATGTAGAAAGGACTAAAGATTAAACTAAAGGCTAAACTAGCATCTTCATTTTAGAGAATTCAAATATGGAGTTGGTACCAATTCAATCTTTTTGACACAATTTTACAAAATCATAAAGCAAAGTATAACAACACAAAAGCCAAAGCACCTTTTAGCTGGTAAGTACTAATTTGTTTTTAAAAATAATCATAATCCATTCTTTCTAAAAAAAAGGTCAAATAGATTTATTTCTGGCCACCCTGAGGAAGAAAGGCTCAATCACAAACATTTGCCAGTTTATCTTACATAAAAGCAAATAAAACTAAACTTATCTTTAAACTGGCTACTGACTACTCCAACACCTACCTCCAGTAAAGTAAATGCCAAGAGCCAGGTCAGTGAAGACACAGCAGCAAAAATTCACTGAAGAAACAGCCATGGAAACAGCCACTCCCTTGCATTTACCATCCAAACACTTTCAGAGGTACATACAGAAATGATATTTTAAGAAACCACTGTTAATCTAATTCATGCAGAAAAAAGTCCTTGAAAAGAACATTTACATTATTATTGTGTTGATTAGTACACCTAGTATTTGCATAAACATACATTGTATTTTCTCTTTATTCATTTTGATGACTCATTTTAGTATTTTTATAATGTAATATCTATTTCCAGGAAAAAAATCTCACTGTGTGCATTGGGCCAATAGGAAAGAGATTTTAATGTACAATGACCTGTCAAGTCTATTGCTTGAAAACAATTGGGTCATAAAAGTTAGGAATACCATATGAAACTTATCATGCCTCCAGAAAAGAGAACAAACAAAATATCTTACTGATGAGCAATTATTTTTTAAACATAAATTAAGATTGAAAGAGTAATTATTTCATTCTACTGCTGATGAAGAATATTCATGTATATTTCTCTGGAGATTTTGTTTAGGATCATTATAGACCCAGTACTACATAGGGCAAAAAAACAGCTGGAAAAATCTGCAAACAAAAAAGAGAAAATCTTCGAGCTGACCATGCAAAATAATTCTGCAGGGGGTAACAACAATCTGCATATCTGACTATTTTGTAAGGATACATCACAGTCTTAGTTTAACCTGCAAGACTGACAGCTAAGCATGACATCGGTTCTTTTAGGACCTGATCTCTGACTCCAAATTCACCCTAACCTTGTGCACAACCCTGAGTTACTACTACATATTTTAGATGGTCCAGTAGTGCTAACCGATTTTACCAGAAATAAATGTAAGTCAGTATCTATAAATCTCTTTATCTCCCTTCCTCTTCCTGACCCAAAGTATTCTTTCCCCAGTTTCAATCCATGAATACCACCAGCTTTCCTCAAAGTTCCTTACTTCACCTACTAACCCATCAGCAAGGTTGTTAACCTTTTGTACTTCTTAAAACCGTTCTAATCTTATCTTCTCCCAAACTTTCTCTGAAGCACTAGTTCTCAAACTCTGTTCCTCCAAAATGTGCGTCTGCCTCATCATGCTGCCTCCCAACACTCTCAACCATGTCTTACACCTTGTTCTCATCTTCCCTTTCCTCACAGGACCCCAGTGATTTAGGTGATTAGCATATGCCTAGCTTAAAGCAGATACTCTACAAGAAAATGCTCTCTTAGAAGAAGCAATTTGGACTAAGAATTTGTCAGATAATTGGAAAAGGCAGTTAAAGTTGGAGAAATCATAAAAACACATGTATTAATATATTTGAACAGGTTTACATTAACATAAGACACCTAGAAGTACATTCATTCAACAATATTTGGATATCAGGCCAAGGCCTTTTCTTTGAGTTAAGGTCTATAGATTAACAATTGGCATTATTTTTCTTGCACAACTTACTGGTTATGACAACCAGTTTGGTTTTCTTTAAAGTGGGGCAAAAACTTGATGATACTTACAAAATAACTGGAGTGGTAAATCTTTTTAGATATTTGTTGAAACAGGTTCAGTTATCTATATCAAACTCATCTAATTTAACAAGATTTTTAAGTGACATCTTTATTGGATCTTTCCAAAGAATTCAATTTACATTTTTATAGAAAAAAAAATCTTTCTTTTCACACTTATGTTTCATCAATTTATATAATACTGAATAAAATACACATTTGGACAAATAAAGTGGGTGAAAACAGGTTCAGGAATATACATAACCAACTCCTAGTTAGCCTACAACTCCCTTTAGTGAGGGGAGTAGTGAGGGCATACTAAAGAATAATCTGGAAGCTTGAATTGTTCAGATGGGCATCAGTCAGTATGTTCTACCCAGTAAATGGAAGACGAGTTAATCCAGCAAGTTTGTTAAATAGAAGTTGGTTGAAATCTTCTAGGATAAATGTTTACTGAAATAATTGAGAGGAAAAAAAATGGAGAATCAATGGATTTCCTCCAATCTTCCACAGCCACCAATATATAGGAGGGAGACGTACAGCAAAACGATGAAGTCATCTAGCCCGTAAAGTTCTTCAACGACTTCCCATAGTTTGCATTTAATTTCCAACCCTTCTGTATACAAATCTCTCTTTGAGCTGCCACCTGGCTATTAATATATCCTTATACTACAAATACAGACATACACACCTACTATTCCTCCAACTGTTCTGATTTACTCTTAGTTTTCTTAAACACACTTTTCCCTTAGCTTAGCATTTCCCACTTCTTTACCTAATTAATTCTTATTCATCTTTAAAGCTTCAATTCCAGCATCACTTCCTTTAAGAAGCCCTCTCTGATGAGCCCCTTCTCAGGAGCACCACTGCATGGTGACCTATGCAGTGATGACCATATCATGTGTACTGGCTTCACTGGGTCAGTCCTAGGTTATGCCTGCTGCCCCACTGTCAGTATGAATAGCATCCCCTTTCATCTCAAAAAGTATCCCCATTTTGACAATAAATTCTATGGTCCCCTAGACACTGCATGATAAAAGAAGACTAAGCAATGGTCTATGTCCTTATTTTAAAAAATAGTAATAATAATCAGACTATCTAATTTATCAATAGTTTGGACAATAAATTATATATGGTCACCCTATGTATATACTTGTATTACAGCACTGTGTATCAAACTGTCCTATAAATGTTTTCTTATCTCCTTCACAAGACTATAGTCTTGAGGAGAAAAGGTTTATTTATTTATCTTGATATCCACATAGCAGAGCCCAAAGCTCAACATATTTTAAGCATATTCAATAATGTTTATTGACTGATTATTAATCAATTTAAAGACAGTGCTTCTCTAAATAGCTGTAACATAACCAGTTATTTCTAAACACCTGAATAGGTGATTTATCAGCCTTGATTAATGCCTATACATAATTATAGAATATTATAATCATATTAATCTCAAAATGAAAAATATCAGCAGTAATTTATATCATATCTGACATATTGGCTCAATGCATTCACATAACACAATGAACTTTCATATTAAGTCATATATCCTAACCAACACCCTTCTAAAGGGGGCTTTTATTACATTCATTTTAAAAATTGAAAAGCAATAACTTTCATAGTTCTATTTTCAAATAAAGAGGACACTATCAAGGGTCCAGAAAATACTAAGATTCTTCTACCATGTTTATACAATGCTTTTTATGAAACAATTTTTTTTATATCTTCAGAAATACACATAAACCCAAAAAAGTTGTTTTATATTTAAAAAAAAAAATGCAGAAAACAGCTCCACTGTGCTCTTCCTTACGATGCCATTAAAAGCAATTTCTGCCTAGGGAAAATTTGTTTTCATGTAAACAAATTTGCATGAACAAGCAAAGCCATTTCATATTTCAGCCTAATAACAACTGTCTTCCAGATAATGTAATTCATGGAGAAAACATACAGACAAAAAAATATGATTTCAAGACCCTGGATTATTTGTTCCCAGGCAGTTTATTACTAATTATAAGTCACCGAGAAAAATGAAAAACTGTTTTCTGGATAAACAAAAGTCATACTCAGCAAGAGCTTGATTAGAGATTGAGGCAACCAACAACCAAAATAATTACAAAATTATAACTGAGCTCTGGAATTAAAACTAAGCTTATTTCTAAAATCAGTATTAAGGAAGTGGGGGAACAGAAATGACCCAAAAAAGTAATTCCCCTCTAATGACCAAAAAGAACAAAAGAAACCACATTTTAGTAAACAGGTCAGGAAATAAAACAGGGAGAAAGGGACAAAATGGTAACAAATAATTGAATTACCTTCTTTAATTAAATTTTGAATAATTTTCATCATAAGTAGATAGATATACTCACATACCCAAGTTACCAAAGTTGTGGCAAGTTACTGCAATTTCTAAGTAAGTGGCTTTACAACCTTCTGATGTAGTTCAAGTTTTAGATCCTCTAGCAACTAAGTATAAGCTTGGGTGATCACTCAAAGCAGAAATGAAGTTAAGGCAAAATGAATACTCTCTCCCTTCAACCTCCACAGCCATATCTCACACAACCATACTTTAATGACTGTTTCTGGTTACTTACGAACTGTGATTACCCTTACAGGGCAATAGATTGAGATTTCCCAAATGAAAGAGAGCACAACAGCTTCAGCACACCAGGGCAGTAGCCAGAAAAGATTACAATCTGTAATGGAATCATTCAGCCTTCATTTATAACTGCTAACTTGAAGGATTTTACCTATAAATAAAACATCAAGCATTATCCTTATACAAATATTATTACCATCATCCCAACTTGGACCTTCAGATGGGGGCTGGGGGAAATACAAAGGGGAAGGAGTATAGGTGATAGATATCAGAGGTTATTAACATGCATTGTGTACCTACTATGTGCCAGGCAGTGTGACAGTCCTGGAGACACAACCATAAAACAAAGTCTCTGCCCTCAAAGTTTAAACAAACTTTCTTAAGATGATTATAAGTCAGCAGGATTTGAACCCAGATCAGTCAATTCCAGACCATATGATCTTCCACTACGACATACTGCCCCTAAGAGGAGAACACCCCCTTCAGCAGGTTTTCTGAGAATGACAGGAACAGAAGAACCAACTCCCCTACTCAGATATGTGGAGGTAGAAAAAAAAAAGTTTTCTCCCTGAAATAGCTTCAGAGGGTGCAACCAAATAAGAAAACTTGACTGTGATGGTTAACTTTATGTGCCAACTTAGCTGGACCCTGGTGCCCAGATAGTTGGTCAAACACTATTCTGGGTGTTTCTGTAAGGGTTTTTTTAAATGAGATTAACATTTAAATCAGTGAACATTGAATGAAAATCATTTTCTCCTATAATGTGGGTGGGCCTCATCCAATCAGGTGAAGACCTGAATACAACAGACTGACTTCCCCTGAGCAAGAAGTAATTCCCCAGCAAAATACTTTTATACTTAAATGCAACATCAGCTCTCCCCTGGGTCTCTAACCTGCACCCCACCCAGCAGATTCTTGACTTGCCAGTCTCTATAATTATGTGAGCCAATTTCTTAAAATAAATCTCTCCCTGTATATACACATACACTATAGGTCCTGTTTCTCTGGAGAACCCTAATACACTAACTAAACATTAAATATAGGACATGGAAAAAAGACACTTTCAGAAATATTTCAAATCAATATTCTTAGTTTATTTCCACCATCCTCTAGTGAAAGGGACAAAATCTAAAGGTTCTAATGGATGAACTCTATAATCAGTGGTTCCCTTTCTATATTAATGATAAGAATTTCATCAGACAATAAGAGCCAAAGCCAAATAACTTCCATCTAAAACTCTTCTGATTACTACATCTGTAAATGGGGCAATTTCCTGAGAGCTCTCCAGTTCATTAAAGGTACTACTCACAAAACTCATTATTCAGAAAAGGAACCAGCAATATAAAAATTCTACAAGCATCATAATCTCCAATGGGAAAACGCAAGTCTCATCTCAAACTTCTTTGCATGCATAATTAACTAAAAAAGATATCACTGCCTCAAACCATTTATGAAGACAAATTTATATAAACATTCAAAATCATAAACAGTAAAATTATTTTTGTCTTGAATTCCTATTGTCTTTTCTCAGTGTAACCATATTATAAAAAGAAATCAAAATGTTAAATGTTTTAACTGTTAATGTTGCCTCTCTTCCTTTAAATAGTCCTTACACTTATATACAATCATCTAAGTATCAGTACTAGAAACTCAGTATTCAATAATATACTAATTCTATTAGTATAGAATTTATTGGCCACATTGTAGTAAGGTTTAAGTATGCCTAATAAAAATGATAATGCAACATCAGATTATATAGTAAGGCAATTTAACTAGGACTTCACCAGAACTCATAAAATGCCAGAATTGCTTACAACTATAAAATTAATCAGCTGATCTAATTAAACCAGAAGCAATACTTTAAACTTTTAATTTCAGAAAACTCTGCCACCCAACAAAAATACGTTTCTCCTCATTTATATACTACAACATTATCTACCAAAGCTTTTCAAAGGTGGAAAACTATCCAATGCATGAGAGGAAGTGACCCTTTGACTCTAACTAAAAATATTATATACTACCACGTAGTCTAATCATACATCAAATAAATCTCTTTTCAGCTAATACGTTTGTTGAGAGGAACAACAGGAAACTACATATTGGCTGGTGTTTTGAAACAGGAAACATATTCAAAAGGACTCTGTGGAGGCCTAAAAACTCAAAATCCTGTTTTTAACTAAGGGTTTGCAAGTCTTTTCATAGGATTATAGGTAGGTAAGATACTGAACATGACATCTGCATTCTCTCAATTTCACAGAGAAGCAGCCTGCTGAGGTTCAATAATCTAACAGATCAGAAAGACATGATCTCACATAGAAAAATTGTTAGGCTTTCTTTAAGCAAATGTTTATAATTTTTAGTATTACTCATTACAATATGTTTCACTTCAAATCCAGTATATCCAGTTTTAAAAAGCATATTTTAAGTAACACATCAGGATATTGCATACAAAATGGCTAACAGAACTCAAGGAAAATATCTCATGTTTATACAAATGTTATACTCATAATTTAAAATAAATTGGTCCTAAAAGTGGTAAGTTAAAAAATTTAAAGAAAAAATCAATTGGAAGGGCTCCCCCAGCCCCCAATAATACTTATAAGCTTAGCCACAAACGTGGGACCAATTTTACCAAGGGTTAAAAAATATGCACTTAACGGCCGGGCATGGTGGCTCTCTCCCATAATCCCAGCACTTTCGGAGGCCGAGGAGAGAGGATCATTTGAGGCCAGGCGTTCAAGACCAGCGTGAGCAATATAGGGAGCACTGTCTCTATAAAAAATAGAAAAATTAGTTAGTCAGGGCAGTGCAAGCTTGTAGTCACAGCTATTTGGGAGGCTGAGAAGGGAGGATCCCTTGATCCCAGGAGTTCAAAGCTGCAGCGAGCTAAGATGATGCCACTGCACTCTAGCTCAGGCAAGAGAGCAAGATCCTACCTAAAAAAAAAAAAAAAGAAGAAGAACCCTGAGACCCTGAGTAGCATTTTTAAAAAGTACTTTATTCCAATTATGTCCCACCCCCACCACCACTTTTTTATGTAATTAAAGAAGTATCGGGTACAATGAACACTGTACTGGTGGCAGGCACGTTGAAAGCCCTGACTTCAGCCCAGATCATACAGTGTATCCATGTAATGAAAACATTTGTACCCTCTTAATATTTTGAAATAAAAATATTAAGAAATTTAAAAAATAAGGAAGTAACATATGCTCATTGCAGAAAATGTGTCAAGCCTAGAGAAATATAAACAATTTTTTAAACATCACCTTTATCCTCTCCACTGAAAAATTACCAGAGTTAGCATTTTGATGTGTAGTCTTTCGATCTTTGTTCTAGGTACAAATACACATACTTTAAAAATAAAAATGTGGTAGAAATGCATATTAAGTATTTAATCAGACTTTTATTGTGAGGTATTTCTTGTATTTAAAAAAATCTTAGAACACATGATTTATATAGCTGTATTCTATTACACTGTACACATGTACCATAATAAATTTAACCATTTCCCTATTATTGGATATGTGAGTTATTTTAACTTTCTACCAACACAAATAACACTTTGATATACGAAAATCTTCAACATCACCAATAAAGCAATGTAATATGTAGAAATTATGAGACATTTTCACCTAACAAACTGAAAACTATAAAGCATATAATACTGATGATGATGATGCAGGGTTCGTGAAGCAACTATTCCAATGCAATGCTAATTATAAACTAATCTTAGTATATAGGGTTAATTCCTTTTTAATGTTAACTTAGTGTTATGCACATGTATCAGAAGTCAATGAAGACTGGGTTTACATTATTCTTTTTGAGTTCTACTTTCCCAACTGTATCACAGATTTTCATTCTGGTCAAGCCTTTATGTTTCATAAAACTTGTTTATAAGTTTGTTTGTTTTAGTGCTCAGTGCTCAATCTTAAAATTTCTAAAAGGAAATAAGTGCACTGGGCATAGAATGTTACATAATACCCTGATGCACAATTTAAATTACTACATTTTATTATTATACCTACAGGATAAACCTACAAAAATAAACATGTTTTAGGTATTGCTGGATACGATGACATTCAAACATCCTTCCGTAAGATTTGCCTTTCCCCCTGAGGAATGAGTTCTTTAAAAAAAAATACATATTACATCAGTTGATTAATAAGAAAAAGTATAAATTTATGTCTTCTTCTTCATGAAGCAATTTTCTGTGTCTCTTTTATCTGAAACAAGTACTTAGTAAAAGAATCCATCAATACATTATAACACTGACTCAAAAGTGGATCTTAAAAACTAACCAATAAACCTGCTGTGAAAAGAAAACTTTTTGCAAGCCTGAAAAGGCACCTCTGACTCTGAGTACTACTTAAAATTCTTATATTCAAGATTAGGCAAATTTTCCAGTATAAATTTACTCTCCATGAAACTCTATTCTGACATATTTTTGAAAGAGGAGTCAAAGTAAAAAGAAATTTTGGGGCTGAGCACAGTAGCTCACGCCTGTAATCCTTGCATTCTGGGAGGCCGAGACGGGTGGATCTTTTGAGCTCAGGAGTTCGAGACCAGCCTGAGCAAGAGCGAGACCCCATCTCTACTAAAAATAGAAACAAATTAGCTGGACAACTAAAATATATATATATAAAAAAAAAAATTAGCCGGGCATGGTTGCATATGCCTGTAGTCCCAGCTACTCAGGAGGCTGAAGCAGGATTGCTTGAGCCCAGGAGTTTGAGGTTGCTGTGAGCTAGGCTGACGTCATGGCACTCTAGCCCGGACAACAGAGGGAGACTCTGTCTCAAAAAAAAAAAAAAAAGAAATTTTTGGAGGAGAAATCTGAGGTGGAGAAAAAGGAAAAGTCACTGTCAAGTTTGTCTCACTATACAATAACAGACTCAATGCCCAGAGTCACTCAGTTTCTTAGGGTCACATGCCAGTCCAAATGTATCAAGAAAGAAACACCAAATATCTACTCTACAAGCGTCTCACTGGTCAATCCTGGAAAGAAACCTTCATGGTCATGACTCTGTTCACCTTTTTGACCCTCACCAACCACTATGTGTTTGAGTCTAGCCCAATATATTTCAACTGCTATGGAAAATAATATGTCAGATTAGCTTTCCCCAACACTAAACTCGTTATCTAACTTATGTTTTTGAGCAGTTTCATTTACAACCACTTATCATTGCCCATAAATATATGGGGAACAGTTTTAATTCCACAAAACATTTTTAAAATATCAATGAAACAGATTAAAGAAGCAAAGAACAAAACTTGTTTTCCTCCTAAAATATAAAATTTCCAAATATCTTTATATTCCATTGTCTCCTTTGTAAGGACAGATGCATGAGAAAGAGCAAGTTAGGCTGAAAATTGGGAATTATACAAAAAATTATCAATATTTCAATCATGTTGAACTGTGCTATGAAGCTATTTCCAGAGCAAAAGTGAGTGAAGCAATTAATATGTCAGCAACTATATTATAAAACATTTCTCTCTTTATTCTTAATTTCCTCAGCAGGGTGTTTTAATATATAGTTCAACCCATACTTTCAAAAGTTAAGTTGCCCTAAAAATCCACTCTATAAAAATGTACTCCTTGGACTTAATGTTTTAATCATTTTAAAGTTTTTTTACTATAATCTATAGTATAAATAACATTCTAAAGAGTAATTTAATATAAATTCATTTTGATACTTCAACAAACGATGTCCAAAATTTTCTCTTTGAAATAATAGCACAGATATTCATGAATTTGGTACAGCAAAAATATGTTTAAAAGATCAGAAAATTCAAGATGTTAAAGCTGAGAAGTGACCTTAGTGATAAATTATAAGTAAAATAGTCTCAATCACAAGTAAGAAATCCAAAGCCTCAAGAGGAGATTTGTCCGAGTTTACAGAATATCAAGTAACTCTTGGTGCTACCATTGTTATTACCAGTTAATAATATTTAATAGTAACACAGACAGTAAGCTTCCATGTACAATAAGCTAAAGAAATACCTTCCTCCCATCACTCATATTATAGATGATTATAGTACAGATAATAGCAAGTCAGCATATGAAATCTATACTGATATAATGAAGAAGAGGAAAATTTTTAAAATAGTGAGGTTTGTCCATGAACAATTCCAATCAATACAAAAGAATAATGAAAACAACAATGTAGGAGCAGTAGGATAAAAATAAGCATCAAATCATTAGAAAAGGACGAAGATTTTTTCATGCTAGAAAAGACCAATGTAAAGATGAAAATCAACATTAGTGCCACTTGTGCCTTGAAAGAAACCCTATGCTGAATCAAACACTCATGCTTCATCACTAGCAATTTTAGATTACGTTAACAGAAGTGCAGCATCCCAAGCAAGGAAGCTGTTCCAATCACCCTCTTAGCCACATAAACCTATTATTCCTTGCTTACAAATCTCATCATCCCCTCTTGGATCCTGCTATCTCCTCTGCTTCATGAAACTGCATGATCAGTTGTGGCCGACGACATTTGTTGCTCCCACATCTTGCCACTTAACTTTTAGACCACATCACCATCCAGAAGAAAACTCTTTTTTGCTCTTGCTCTCTAGACTTTCCCGTAGCCTGTTATCCTCATGGTATCTTAAATTTAACATAACCCAAACCATACTCACTGTGTCTCCTATATTTCTTTTAAAAAGCATGCCCCGATTCCATTTACATGAAATGTCCAGAAGAGGCAAATCCATAGAGACAGAAAGTAGATGACTGTTTGCCAGAGGGTGGAGGAGAAAGGGGAATTGAGAATGACTGCTAGCAGGCACAGGGTTTCTTTCTGGGATGATGGAAATGTTCTAGAATTAGATAAAAGTGACAGTTGTGTAACACTGTAAATATACTGAACACCACTGAATTGTACACTTTAAAATGGTGAATTTTATGTTATTTGAATCTTATCTCAATAAGAAATTGCAAATTAAAATTAAGTAAATAAAAAGAATATGCACACACACACGTGCCCCCCAGCACACTCCTCCTTCTGATGTTCCTTTTACCTTCCAAAGTAATAAAGTCCCCATAAACAGAATTATTCAAGCAGAAGCTGAGAGATCATCTGTCAGCAATATGTTATTGAAGGGCTTCCTGAAGTGACTGGGAAATTACACTAGATTATCTTTTAAGTATTTTCCATCTTTAAATTTCTATGTCACGAACCAAAGTGAAGAGATTAGAACTAGGAGAAAATTTTAAAGATGACCATGAAGAAAAATTATAAAGTATAACTAGAAAAGTTTTCTTTCTTTTCAGAATAATAATTATAAAATGAAGCAAAAGAACAAAATTAAAACAGTTTCAAAATGAAAGAGCATAGAAAATTAAGAAAAAACAGCAATTGGATAACAGCACAAAAATTAACAAAATATTTTCAGAATTTAATATAGCAATATTTGTCCTGCTTATACAAAATTTATCCTACATCTATTTGTATTTCTCTACAGGAATTTCTAAACCTCTTTTCTTTTTAAGTGGTGAAAAAAGTGTTAGAAAAAAATCTAATGCAGATCAGATTTAAATCAAATTACTTCTGATAGGTATAGATAATAGAATAGAAAGTTATTTTCCTCCAAATTTGGCACCTTTAAAGTCTATGAACCAAACTAATGTCATCTGTGAAGAAGCATGAAGGAAAGACAAAATATTATGTATGATCTGAAAAGCAAGAAACTTTAAATCTTTCTACTACAAATAAATGCCAGCAGACATTTGGAATAATTTGCTGTAGAAAGAATCCCTTTTTAAACACTAAATGATGATTGTTCAGTGGAAAAATGAGAGTATAGTATATACTCTTGGATTTTAGAAAAGAGGCTCATTCAATAAACATTCGCTATTTGATTTTACACAGTACATTAAAATACTTGACATATTTCATTTACCTAGTTATGAACCATAGGTTATAAAACATCAATATTTAAAAGGAAATCCAACTTAAATGTTATACCAACAAAGTTATCCAAGTAAAAGCAAGTTAAATAAGATAATAATATTTATACTCTCTACAGAAGTTTATTAATTTAGGCTTCCAAAAGAATGAAAGAAATAGAACTTCTGAATCTGTCAAGAACTTCTCCCTCCCATCCTCTTATAATTAAAAACTCAGACCACACAAAAAACCTAGGATGTGACTTTTTAATGACCCAAACTCCTTGTGAATTAGGGATCATAATCTACTTTGGTATCCAGAAACACAGTATCTCATGCATTTTACAAGATAACACCTTGTTTCATCTTCAAAAAATATTATTCCACCCAGTCGGCTATAGCAGCCCCATCTAGAAAGCAGATTTATTAAATTGAGGTTCCCCAACATTTTATGGACAGCCCCTTTCAGAAGCTACAAGATTGTACTTCAATCATATTCCAAAGAGTAATCCATTAGCAGCATCGGCACAACTTGTTAAAAATGCAAAATCTCAGGTCCCACAGCAGATCTACTGTTATGTGAGTTTGCTATATTATTTGAGAATATTAATTTCTGTTAGAGAGGTAAAGAAAACAAATGGGATAGAGAAACTCCTAATAAGTGATAATCATAGATAGTAAATAATAGCTTATGAGTTAGAGGCAGCACTCACAAGCTGTGTTAAGTACTAATAATGACAATGCAAGCTGATGAAAAGAAGGCAGAATTCAAAAGATGTGTTAAAAAGTAAGTTAGTAGCCTGTAAATATGACAACAATAGAATAAATAGAAATTATGATGGAACAAATGAGGTTGATTGCTGGGCACAGTGGTTCATGCCTGTAATCCCAGCACTTTGGAAGCCGAGGTAGGGGGAACACTTGAGGCCAGGAGTTCAAGACCAGCCTGGGGAACTTAGCAAGACCCTGTCTCAAACAACAACAACAAAAAAAAACAAATGAAGTTTATTTATAAAGAAAGGGATGAAAAGACCAAGCCAGCATTATGCCATCTCTGGACTGACAACTGTGTTCCCTCCATGTCAGTTACTCACTGAGGACACCTAGCATGGTCCTATGCTCATCAGCAGGCACACAGGCAAAGCTACAGCTATACCCGGATTTACTAGTGCGTCACATCTTTTCAACAGAGCAAGCGGCCATCTTTGACCAAGGACATCATTAGTCTATGGAGTCTTGGCTCAAATATTACATCATCTCTGGTCCTCAAAATGACATAATCTATGGGGAAGGCACATATGAAAGATAGAGACAGGATGCAGGTAGTATGCTCCTTCTAGCCTTGTTTGCACCTCATATTAAGTGCGTTAACTTACTCCATAGCTTTTCTCTTGCTTCTGGGTTTGTGTTTTAAATTGACTGAATAAATCCTGTGGTTCAAGCATTTTAATTTGGTCACTGAGTACTTCTATCCCACAACCTGAGACAGCGTGCCTGGCAGTGAGCTTGTAGGCTAACCACTGCATCAGGGTAATTTCCCACAGAATACCTCCTGAATCTGAATCTGCACATTAACAAAGTCCCCAAGTGGTTTATATGCATATTAAAGTTGAAGATGCACTGACAAAACTGTTATACAGAAAGAGAAGCCTCCTCAAAGACAAAAAGTCAGATCTCAGAAGAACTGTCCTCACAACACTATCCTGAACAAAAGGCTTCATGTGTCCCCTGACAATAACTGGGAGCCTGAAAAGCGGGAAAGAATACAAGGAGATACACTGTCAACAACTATCATGTAAGGTTTAAAGAAGTATTGCTGCCCTTGCTGATTCTTTGAACTCTAATCCTGTAAAGCTCCATACAGTTTGAGAAAACAAAGTATAGCACAATGCACCTCAACATTAACTCTGCAATCTCCTTGCTGGAAGCTAGGAAAATCTCTTTTTTTAGATATGCTATGTTTCAATAATACCACCCCAAAGGATATAAGGCTACCAGAAACAGAGAAAGGGTTATGACTTCCCTAATGAGACTGCAGTGACCTTAGAAAGAACAGAGTTGAGCAAAACAGCCTGAGAAGGTTCCTTAATAGGCTGTACACTTCCCACCTACCAGAGTTCCTGACATGGTCAGCTCCAGTTATTTTATGTATTTGTTATATTCCCATTTTTTCCTGACACATATTAGGGACTCAGCAAATGTTCTAAATAGAACAAATGACCAATGTCACCCTCTCTATCCTTGATTTATCTGAGAAAACTTTACTTTAATTTAACCCCTTGGTTTTGAGAAATTCCAGAGAATAAAGACATAATTCCACCTCTCAAATCAGCATGGTTCATAATATTCTCCCATTCTGTATCTCAAAGTAGTTGGAATTTTATATTTTCTATTATTAATCCCATTCTAATATTCCATGACTATGAAATATATCAACCTATACACTATAAACAACTGATCCATGAAACATAGGAGAGTTATACTGCTTGTGAACAATACAATCCAACAATTTTTTAAAGTCATTAACAAATACAAGGAATATGCTACATAGGAAGATCAACCACAATTTTGAAGTTTTTCTAGGTCCATATTTAAGACAGTTTAGAGAAATATCTATTTAAAACATCCACAAGAAGAAATGAACTAGACATTGAGGACAGTATCACATATGCAAAAGATCATAAACAAGATCTACAACAAAATACTAAAGGTGCTGGGAATATTTAACCTACTAGAGAATAAAGTGAGAATATCAGGAAAAGAATGTAAAAGTTCTAAAAATCTTTTATGTAAGGAATATGTTCCCTATTGCTTCTGAAAGAGGAAGTATGTTTAAATTTCAAAGGAAAAACATTAGGTTGGGTATCATAACTTCCCATTCCATAAATAAAGCTTCATGAAAAGAATAAAGAAACACAGGGAATGGTTGTGTGTATTACTTTCCAAATAACCTGTCGAATCCCTGTCACACTATGCATTTAGTACAGCCAAGTACCATTAAAGGATTCATAGGACATTAGACATTTTGGCACAATTTTTTATACTGTGTTTATGAGTTTTAAATATAATATGTTTAAGAATTGACTCTACAAGCTCAGAGGAAAGGGGTAATCTTATAGATTTTTGTGTTTTCTACAGCTAACAGCGTGAGAGAACACACATGATAAGCCTTCAATAAATACTTATTGAATTTAATTAGATATTACCACCCTCTGAGGCATAAAATCTTAATTGAAGAATAATGTAAACATTACCACCACCCCCACCAGCAAAAAGCAGCTCTCAAATTTTCCAAGTGAATCCACTTGCATGTTAAACAATGGAAGCATCGAGAAAGAGTAATTGTCTTATTCATTACAAAGGGCTAAGAATGAATCTTCTGTTTCCAAACTTAATCCACTCCAACTAGTCCTGTTAACTGCCCAATAAAAAGCAATAAATTAGCTTCATTTCACAAATCTTATGCTTGATCTAAATTCCTGATGAAATGTGTTACACTTAAATGTAGGTAATTTATTTTCATTCTTTGCTATAGGAAATTCAATGTATTTATTATATGAAAATTAAGAGGCAAGATGCTTATTGTTATAAACAATAGTAGCAAAAATCACTTGAATTTCAAAACATCACACCCAAAAAGCTGTTTTGTTCACATATAAACAGACATAATTCAATGAAATGTCCTTTAAAATCTATTAAACCTACTACTTCGAAGTTATGTTTTACGCAGCACAGGACCCAAATACAAGACTGGTATCCAATTTGGTTTAGTGGGTAGTGTTCTACTTGATAAATTTTCAGAAGCTGTTATCCCCCTATTAAAAAGTCAGTCTCTGGATTTAACAAACTCCTTTAAGAGTCCATTTCAGTTATTCCTGCCTTGCTCAATGTGAAATGATGCTATCTTATTGCTTTCTTCCTAAAGGGCAGAAAGATGATATTCAAAGGGGACATGAATAGTGAAATTTAGGAGCTCACTGAATATGCCAGAGGGAAAGGCACCTTTCAAGACAGTGCCTAGAGCTGGGGTTTGGGAGTAGGGGAAGGAGAAAAAGAATAACAAAGCAAGGTGGTAACGCACTGCAAAGAAACTTAGCTCACTTTCCAACTAGATTCATATCTCTAATTGATTTTAAGCACAATTTAACTTGCCATGGTCCATTCTGATCCAGAACTTCTGCCTTAAGACTAATATAATGAAGGTTTGCTGGCTAACACCTGTAAATACTTTCACAGATTATAACTTAATTGCAAAATAGTAATTCATAACTAAAGCATGTCAGATTTCTCTTTGAATTTTCTAAGTAAATTATGTATTTTGCAGCCTTACTTGGAAGTTCGTAAGCTGGAAATAACAACAGACAGTGATTTTAGATTTTGAGGGGAAAACTTACAAAAATATGGTATCAAATTCCAAATCTATCTTACATATACACTGTGTAAGTTAGAAGCCCCTAAAGGTGATTTCAAACTACACATTCTGCCACCGTAACCCTCCAGATTCCCCAAGGACAGCATGACAGAATCTTAGGACTGAGCTGGTGGGCTTTGAAAAAGCACTCCAGGAAATTCTGATACTCAACCAACCACCTCCTGCCCCTACTGCCATTACCAGCTAATAAGCTAATAATGTTCCACCACCCACTGCAGATGTACTTCGCGCTATTCTTCTATACCAAATGTTAACTAAGTGAAATCATTAGAATAGAGCATCTGAATTCAACCGGCATTTATCCAGTTTTTAAGAGGTAAAAATACATTCATGAATGGCAAATCAATTTTACCTCTTTCGCAAAATTTCATTTTAAAGCTACATAATTTTGAACTCAAACCTGTTTACAGTCAAAGCTTTTCAAATTATTTCAGTCAGCTTATATTTCCACAAATCACGTTTTTACCACCAAGTAGCAGTACCAGAGAAAAAGTCCCAACAACATTCCTCACAATCCACTTACAGTTAAGTAAGGAATAACTCAGATTTTTTAAGCACGTAAGAGTATTATTTCAAGGTTACCATAACTCTCCCATTGTACATTATACTTCATATCTTACAATGCAGATGCATAAAATACTATTATTCATAGGTAATTTTAGGGAAAACTAGTTAACTATATTTCAAACTGACACTCCTGATTTTTCACATTATTCATACTCCAATACATTAGAATGTATCTCACAATCCCCAAACTTGTTCAACTTTAATATTACTGGTTTATGCCATTATAAAGCATCTGATATCTCTCAAACTCCAAACTTTTAAAAATTACCTGACAACAGGTGTGCATCAACAATCTTGAATTCCTTACATAAACTTCAGGTAGTTATCAAATCTATTCTGCATACAGTAAGGCACCCATACTAAACACACACTCAGAAAACAAACTAAGAAAACATACTTACCTTAATAGGAGCACAACTAAACTTAATTTTCCTATTTACTGGGATGTCTTCTTCTTCTGACAACCCACCGATTTCCGAGCATTCCACAACAGGCTGATAGTAATAATTCTCCTCACTATCTTCCTCCTCGTTCTGCTGGGTGCCTGGCCCTCCCCAGTCAGATTTATACCTGGCTCTCACCCTATACACATTATAGTCTCTCTGCAAATACATATGGGTGCTCTCAGAATTCTTTGAATCTTCAGGTGTTTCTTTTCCACAACTGGATGCAGAAGTATCAGGAGAGGGGAAATCACCACTTGCAAATCTTTTCTTCTGTTGCTTTGCTGCCGAATTAGCTTTAGCATCTTCTAAAGGTTTGTTTTGTGATGAGTGTTTTCTTGATCTTGGCATTGTCTTGTTTTCAGCACAAGGTTCTTCGGTAATGTCACTACTGCCAGGAGTCTCCTGGTTAGATGTGGAGCCTTCGGCTTCCTTGCTCTGCTGGTTCTCTTCACTAGGTATCAGAGCTAGAGAGCTACTTTCAGAAGCCACTTCCGGTACTGGAGTAGTGTGACTCTTCTGAGCATCCTCAGTATCAACACCTTGTTTGTTTGAAGGAGCCCAAGAATCAGAATCCTTAAGGTGGCCAAAGGTATCAAGATTTGTAACAGTGACAGATGGTAAATTCAAGGGATAATGCCCAGTCACTGAGTATTCACTGTTCTCAGCTTTCTCAGAAATGATGGCACTGGGGGAATCAGTGTTCTCAAATACTGCACTCAGTTGACTCACAGTTGGGGAGACAGCCTCAGTCCGGGAGCTGAGGCTGTCCAAGGAATCAGTGCTGCCTCTATTGGACTTGGAACCAACCCACTCATCCTGAGGATCACTCCCCCCACCTTTTTCCTTTTTTGGGGAATAGCGGTTGTTTTGTCCTGACTCATGCACACTTCTCTCAAACATCTTCCGAGTCTCAGTGAACTTAGAATATGAAGGGCCATCATACATTGTGTCAAATCTACTAATTCGTTCAGAAACAGAGGACTCCAACTTAACAACAGAGCCATCTGTTTTCTCCAGAAATTCTTTGGGCTTCATTCTCCTCTGAGGAGAGGAATGTCCACCTTTCCCCCTTGTTTTGGCAATGACCGCAGTATTCTCACTGGGTTCCATACCCATCTGCATAAATAGATTTTTAATTCTGTTGACATTAGAGCCATATTTCCTCCCCCTGCTCTGCTGGGAGCTTTCACCTTCTTTTGATTTTTGTTCCCCATCTGACTTGGGCTTGTCAAAGGTACTTTTCAGTGCCTGGAACTCAGTCCTATATGCATTCCTGTGAGGAGAGGCACTTCTGAGAGTGGTTCGTTCACCTGAAGACTCAGCTTTCAACATTTTTACTCCAGAAGTGAAAAGCCAATGTTCATAATGATCAGAGAAAAAAAAAATCAAAAAACAAAAATACCTCTCTTCTCTAGTCACCAGTATTTGGCCAAAAACAGTACCTCTCAAATGGTATACTCTGTCAGTGATTGTCCCAACAGGTGTATTAGGAAATTATTCACAGTCAAGAGTTACACAAAATGCCTTTTTCAAAGCAAGACTAGAGGTTCATCTGTAATAGAAAAGAATGAATTTCTGAATTCATTTACTTATTTGAATTTGTTTAGTCAATTAATATATACTTTATTTTCCAAGTGGCTTAGCCACATATCAACAATAAATTACTTATTGAAATGGGAAGTTAAAAGTCAAGTAGTTAAAAGTTATTCTGACTGGCCTTAGGTAACAGAAAAGTTTCAAACACAATTTGGGTATTCCTACCAAAATCACACACACACTCATTCACAAATACAAGTTACACTTAAGTACATATGAAAGCAATACTCTAGACCAAGTTTTTGTTGCTTTTTTAAGTGCCCTTAAAAGAAACCAGCAGTTCATTGATCTTTAAGAAATCATCAAACTGTCGAGAAAACCAACTTAATTTGGGATTCTACACAATCAGGTAAAATTTATTCTAAGTACAATCAAAAGTTCGGAATCTATGTTTACAGACTCCAAAACATGGCTACAGAAGTTTATTTCTCTTTTTCTGGCACAATAGTCTCCTCTACAGCACCTCCAAAGCAACACTAGTGCAACTTTAGACCAAAACAAGGAGAAAAAAGTTCTTGAATGGCTGTAAGTTTCACTCTAAGTTCAGTTATCTCAAATATTTGGAAGTTTCCTGACAGTGGATATTATTAATGATGGAGTGGGATGTAGACTATCACAGGAATAAATGCATACAATGTGAGGATCAGAAAGCAAATATACCGTGACACCTCTTTTCATAGCCCCTGATTTGTTTATTCTTTCTTGACTCTAACTTACTACAAGCTCTAAACCTAACGCAATGCATGCTTGCTTGTCTCCTTTAGCCCACAGCTGGATTTTATATCAATATGCCAGCAATTAAATACTTTAAGATATGCTAAGGAGCAGACAATGCAGTACTAAAGATTTTTCATTTTGTTTCTGTTTTGTTTTGATATTAGACAGAGCCACATCACCCTCACGCACAACCAGCTGAGGAAGCACACACTTTTAACTTAAACCGTCTCCAAACTGGGCTCCTGGCCCAGCACGCATGCATGGCCCATGCAGACAAACAAGAAAGGCTTCAGAGTGTGGTGCCTGTTT
>VBSM01002217.1:42854947-42883204 GCA_008086735.1 Cheirogaleus medius
CCCCACCCCCAGCCTGCAACTCAGCCTTTGTACAAGCCGATTTTTCTCCTCATCTCCACCCTCCCCAACTCCTCGCCCCGCGCACAGCCTCCCCCTTACCCGAGCGCGAGCGCCGCGGGCGGGAGGGTCGGGCCGCCGCGGCTCCCACCCCCTCCTCGCAGGCGCCCCCCGCCTGCCCCACGGTGGCCGCGGCGGATCGGGTAGGCGCCGGCCCGCTGGCTGCCCCTCCGCCCGCTCCTCACGGCGCAGCGCGGAAGGCGGCCGCCACGGCCGCTTCCACTCGCGCTCCGGCCCCCACGCGCGCCCAGTCCGCGCTGGGCTGCCCCGGGAGGCGCGCTGCGCTCCCCAACGCCATTGCGGGCGGGCGGGCGGCGGCCCGGGCACGGACGGGCGCTCACACTCGGGCCGGCCTGGGGCGAGGGGTGCCGGCCGGGGAGGGGGGTGGCCCACGTGCGGTCCCCGCGCCGGGCCCTTTGGCCGGCCGGGGAGGCCGGGGTGTAATGGAGGACAGGCCGCGGGGGTGAGGAAGGCCAGGGGTAACAGGTGCCTCACCTCGGCTGATGGGATTAACTCTAGGGCCGCAGAGAGAGGGAGCCCGGCAGCAAAATCCCAGGAGAGGGAGAGAGAGAGGGAGCCTCTGGCGGCCAAGGAAGGGCGAAAAGCACCGGCCCGAGGCGAGGCCGCCCCACCCCCCGGCCGTGGGCGAGGGGCCTCTCCGGCCTGGGGCAAGGCCACCTTCCTGTTCAGGTGGGGACTGGTTCGGGAAATGGGTTCTTGGGCTGCCCGCTGCCGGGGCCCCAAGTAGTCTGCAGTTAACTCCGTGACCCCAGGGCATACAAAACCCGGGCCACTCTTGTGACCTGAAAGGCCAAGACTTAGGCCCGTCTGGTGTAGCCTAAGCAAAGTGGGCCTGGCCTACTACTCACCTTGACCTTAAGGTCCCATTGCCAAAAGGAAAGGAAGGAGGAAGCCTTCTGACTTCACTGAGTGGGAAGGGTTTTTCAGCCCCCTGCCCGTTTATAAATGCTCAGTACTCCTTCTCCCACCCCAAAATACCGGAAGTGTTACAGCCTTATTGCAAAATATAAAAGTTGTCCTGAGTATCAATACGGACCTTTAAGACAATCCTCCCCAAAAGCCAATGGGGCAGAAACTCTTAAAGAATAATTTTTTTAAAAAGGTAACAACATGACTCTCATAGAAATATAAAATGAACATGGGTCAAAAATTTTACTTGACTCTTTAATAAGGGCGGGAATCAGCAAGATATTGCAACCCATTCAAATGAGAAGGTGAAGGACAGACACATACAGGCAATCAGGAAAGAGACAAAACTGCTTAATATTCTTTAAGGCACTGAAATATAATGTTTAGAATTATCTGTTCTACAGGGCGGTAACCAGTTGTTTTCCTAAGGAACAAAATAAATTTGCATTTCTATAGATAAGAATCACTTACATTACCATAAATTTCTACAGCTTACTGAGTAGTAAAATAGACTAGTGAAAGTTGCAGACTTCCATAGAATCACAACACTCTGGAGTCCTGGAGATGACATCCAGCATTCCACTGAAAGGACAAGCAGTAGGTAATCTTTTGCTCATTTCAAAGTCTCACAAGTTTTCCCAACAGAACTGTTATTATCCCAGTTTCACAGATAGGAAAACCCAGGTTTAGGTGTTGTAACTTACCCACAACTTTATTAGCTAGTAAATGATTATGGCTGAATACAAACCCAGGCACATCTGTACACAGAATCTATACACCCTGGGAGCAAGATCTTTCAATTTTAAAAGGATTTTGTAGCTACTCAATTCTATATAGTTTTTTTATTTTAAACAGTAAGGTGGCTTTTTTTTTTTCTTTTCTTCAAGCGTCACCAAATTCTGGGTCCTTTCCCAAGAAATTGGCATTCTCTGTCTACAAAGTGGATGTCACTTCTGTAAGCATAAACAGATGCAGCAGGCAATGTGAGGGGGCTGGGGTTCCAGTCTCCACTTTTGGAAGAACATTTGTGCTGTCTGGGATAATCTAGTGGAAAAGTTCCTGTCATTTATTTCCAGTATGGAAACCAGGTTTTTTAGGAGAATAACCTAAATAAATGTAGAATCTAATCACTGAATTCTGTCTGTAAAAGAGGGGGCAGAGTTGGCAATAAAATCAGTCTTACACCTCTTTGCAAAAAGATGATTCATACAGAAAAGCAGCCTAAAGAATTTGGTTGGTTTGGGTTTTATTTTTTGAAAATGTGAAACTTCTGGAAAAATTCATCCCTAAGGAATGATAGAGTTTTAGAAACATAATGCTGAGAATTTAAGATTCCTGGATTGCCCATCATGGACCTTCCAGTTCTAACACTTACTGGAATGTTTGAAGGGTCTACTAGACCTGTGCTAAGCCGATATGTGTGACTATTTAATTTTAAATTAACTAAAATTAAATACAATTCAAAATTCAGTCCCTTAGTCACACAAGTCAGATTTGAAAAGCTTGCTAGCTCCATGTGGCTAGTGACTACCCTATTGGACAGTGTAGATGCAGAACATTTACATCACAGAATTTACAGCGCAGTGCTATAGACCAGTGCTATTCTAGACCACATTTGTACTTCCATGAAATAGGAGAGTTATACCAGTATTGACTTTAGAAGGGTTAACATAGTTCATTAGACCACTAATGTATTAGAGGTTAGAGGTCATAAATTTTACATGTTCCAAATCAGAAGGGACAGGGGCAGTTTTGGGTGTGAAAGGTGAACTTCAGTATTGACATGCAAAGTATCCAAAATGTGTTGGGGTTAGGGTGTTCTCAGTGTTCATATATCCTTCTCCACCTTTCATAAATCATGTGGAATATTGTGGGCCATTATTTTCATTCACTTTGCAACCAATAATATCGTGATTAGTAAGAATAAACCACAAAATTAATGGATAACAAAAAGTACAAAATGTATTCTACCTGGTTTTAGGGGTTTTCTCAATATATTTTTTTAAGTTTTCATGATGGATATTCTAAGCAGCTATTCAAAGAATTAAGTTATTCATGTGTGTAAGTGAAACATTGAGTGCAGCTGTGAAATTAAGCCTACGTCAAGCCTGAATCAAATTTTAACAGTAGGGAAAACTGGCTAAATTGGGCCCCAGGACTACCTACCACACCTTAATTTATAATAGGAAGGCACCTGGCTGTCTGTGTGTTAACAGACGTTCATGAAGGCAGAGAAAAGAATAGAACGAACTTAAAGGTCTCTAACTTCTTTATGGAGGAGGCAAAGTAATGGAAGAGCAGCTTCTGTAAGTAATTTTACACATATTTTAGCATAAAAGGACATTTTATTCGTACAACTGTTTCCTTACCAAAACTATTAATAACAAGAAAAATGTTTTTATAGTGATGAGGCAGCTTGTTTACCAAAAGTTTAGTTATAACTGCTTATTTCACATTTGTAAATATCACAGAGTGATTTGTTGACTTCAATCTAATATCAACTGAATGTTACTATTCAGTTTTCTAAAAGATCCAGCTTTTAAAATAACCATCTCTATTTAAGGGTAAAAATATAAGTTTACATCTTCTAGTCTTACAGTATTTCACACACACTCCGTTGTAGAGGTAGTATATATTTCTCTAAAATAATGATAGAATCCTCAGACTCACACTCAGATTACAATGCTAGAGATATCTATGATCTGTCTGACTTTGTCATGTTAGCTATAAGCCTAAGGTACAAGGCGTTATTTCTGCCCAAATAAATTGATAATGATTCAGCATGGCTTTCTACCTGCACTCATGTCTTGGGCATGCCATTGAAAATTTATGCCATCATCTCGGCCCATTTCTCATTCTACTGTACATCCAGTGTCTTAGCTCTTCAGCCTAAAAGTAAGTTCATAATAAGTTTGTGTATTTACTTTTATTTGCTACAAGTAATAAACTATAAAACTTTTGAGGATTCCTTAAGATCATTTTCAAGTTATTACTACTATCTTAGCTCTACAGATAAACCTATGTTTAGTCTAAAGTGATACATTCCCTCTTTCTTCTCTATTATTACTTTTTTTTCCCCATACAAACCACAGAAAAACAAGAGTTGTATTGGACTAGACATTGGTATGATGTTTTCATTACTGTCATCACTTCTAAGGTGGAAACAACAGCTACTATAACCATTCTATTTAGTTTTCAGTTTTACAATGGTGTATGCTGCATGTTTAAAGACAAGTGTGAAGTATTTATCTCTACAGAAGCTCATTTTACTTTCAACAGATTAGCCCCTCTCGCAGGTGGATTCTAGTAGTGGTACTCTGTCTGCTAATCCTCCACCCACAGGTTGCACCCGAACTCTGGCATCCTTAGGATTGGCATGTTGTAGATCCTACTTCGGAATAATTTGTTATTTCAAAACTGAGACAAATGGGAGAGGCACAGAATACCTTCACTGAAAGAACAGTGAGTGAAGTGTTAAATGGAGATTCAAATTGAAGACATTTTACTGTAACTCACATTCAGTACTCTTGTACCCTAGTGATGTTAAACCTAGTCCTTGAGCTGTATGATAACATAACTCTTCTTTGTACACAACTGACAGGGAAAATAGTTATCCAAGACACTCTTGGTTGTGAAAATCATCAGAAAGGAATCAAAGAATAAGGGAGGTATTTCAGCAGCTCTATTCCTTGGTGAATTATCTATTAAAGTACATAAATAAATAACCCTATATGTCTACAAACAGGAGATTTCTGTGATTTTGTTTCCATTTCCAGTCTAGTTCTAGTAATAAAGCCTCCTTGAGGAGGTTTATAATAGTCCTGTCTTATTAAAAATTTACATTATAGCATACTGCATTTTAAGAAAATTCTGGTATTTTATTCGCACATGTGATCATCTGCTTTTAGAAGTAATTCAATAATAAATATCCTCTGAAGTTGTTAGTATATTTTTCATAGGTTTTTAAATAGCCATTATCCAGGTGTCCATCCAGCATAGACTTTTATTATCATTATTTTAACACATTGTTTCAAATAAAGTTTGAAAATATATCATAATGCCTCACATGTTTGCACACCATTAAAATTCTGAATTGGATAAATAATGAACAAGTGCCCTCATTAAAGGTTAAAATTTTTTTAATTTTAAAATTTAAAACTTAAAAATTAAAGAAAAATTATGGACACCAAAGTGGTATGTGTCTATGCAAGAAGACTATATGCCATTTATTTTCCATATTTTTAAATTTTTAAATTTTTTGTAGAGACAGCATCTCACTCTGTTGCCCAGGCTGGTCTCAAACTCCTGGCTTCAAGATATTCTCCCACCCTGGCCTTTCAACGTGCTGGGATTATATGTGTGAGCCACTGTACCTGGTCTTATTTTCCATATTGAATTTTGACAAACATAAACAATAATCTAAGTATTTATTTTGTGAATACAGAAACAGCAATGTGGACAGTTAAAAACAACTTAATACCTAGCTATGTCCTCAAAGGAAATGAAATTCATATTTTATGATAATGAGAATAGAAATAAACATGTTAATGTGAGATGAAATTGAATTGATATGAACTAAAATTGTAAAAGGAGTTTAAATAGCATAGGTTTAAAAAAAAAACAAAAAACAAGATACTATCTCTGCCAGGAATGCAAATTTGACCTGTTGTAGCTTTAAAGGGAAGGAAATTAAATTTTGTGGATTTTTAAAAATTGTACTTTAGTCTAGAATCTAACAATCCAGTCTGACATTATTTTGTGAAGCTTGAATAATTTTTTTATAATAAGATTGGTGGGGTGGCTCATGCCTGTAATCCTACCACTTTGGGTGGCTGAGACCGGAGGATCCTTTGAGACCAGGAGTCCAAGACAAGCCTGAGCAACATAGCAAGACTCCATCTCTCTCCAAAAAAAAAAAAAAAAAAAAAATGTAGCTGGAACTACAAGGATGCCCCTGTAGTCCCAGCTACTCAAGAAGCTAAAGCAGGAGGATCGCTTGAGCCCAAGATTTGATTTCTTATAATAAATTACATGTCTGTGAGTACAGTGTACTATAATGCAATTTATGCAAAGTGTACATATTTTACAAATTCATAAGTTGAACTCATCTCAAGAGCCTCAGAAATTAAGCAAAGGCAGCAATATACCAAATGATAGACTACCTCATGCTTACCCAAAAGAGAATTGGACCAAGGCCAAATGAGGCATTTAGATGCATAAATAAATAGCCATTTATTATGTGATGTAGTTTTGTTCTCTGAAAAGCAAATGTACCTCCAAAAATCCCTAACACTAAGATTAAAATTGACACTGAGATACTCTTGTATGAGTGCTGACCCAGAAACTTACATATTTACATAAAGGCTCAGTTTCTAAAATATTTGTACGTCATCATCACCTCATTAAAACTGTTATGATCTCTTCTGTGGGATTTTCAAAACACAAGGTTATTGCATACTACAGTGACTTTTATTTCACTTTAAATGAAATTATTTCCAATTATAGAATATATGACTTCTCTGCAAGATTCTAAACATATGTTTGGGTATGTAAAACCTAAGAAATTAAAGGACCAAATAATTCAGAACTGACCGAGGGATCAATAAAAATAACACAACATGTTTTTAACCAGAATTGATTTTGAATAGTTCTTGCTAGGATTTAGACCTTAGAAAAAGAAAAAGAAAAAGAAAAGGAAACTGCCTTGTAGTTTCAAGGTTAGATTCAAAAGAAACCAATTATGTGGCCTACAGAATTTGTATTAAATAAGTTAATGTTTGTTTCTCATAGAAAGTTTGACTATCTGGATTTTAATCCCTGTCATAGTGCTAGACACCAAAGATAAATGTTACTTGTCTTTGTGTTTGTAAAGGATGCTTGGAAAGCAATATAAGAAAACATAAATTATATTGCAAAGCTTGGAAATTATTTCTCTTTGTTTAGGAGTATCATATTCACTGGCTCTAAACCTTGGGTGAAAATGAGAATCACCTAGAGAGCTTCAGATTCCTAGGTCCCATGCCAGCCCTTCTGAATAAGAATCTCTGGGATAGGATCTAGTAAACTCCAGAATATCCCTAAGGTGATTCTGTTGTGCAGCTGGCCTCAGCATGGATGTTTGGGAAACACTAACAGGATGATGTAACTGATATTAAAATCTAATAAGTTGTTAGTGTCTAGTATACACCTAAAGTTCTCACGCTTGAATCACTATTTTGTGGACCCCATATAGTAGAGTTGTCATATCTATGGATAAACTTATGGGACCTTGAATAGGATATATCAGAAGCTATACTAGCCACATCTTCCCTGCTACATTTTTGGTTAAGGAGGTCTGATCCTGGCTTTTTGGTTAAGATGATAGATGGCTTTTTGTAAAGCCATTGCTTTTACACTTACTATCCTGATCAGCTCTCTACATTGATCCAAATAGTGTAGAAAACCTTTTAAATAAAGAACTCACATTTCCAAGAACTGAAAAATCTTGAGTCCCTCTGCTCAAAACAATCCTTTAACTTCAAGACTATCCAGAAAAACTTTAGTCTCATAGAATTTATTTAAGTTTGTTAGTACAGTAGTATGTTAGCTACCTCTATTGATTTCAGTAGCTTTTAGACTAACTGGTGGTTACTACTCAGAGCCACTGAAATTCTAATTCCAACAGAAAAAGAAATCATGGAAGTGGCCAAATATTGAGTATGTTGCTGTGAGGTCATTTCATGAAAAGATCATGACTCCAATACATATATAAAAATGAAAATGTGATAGTGATTTTATTTAACTCATTAGTGAAGAAACTGACAAGGTATTACAACCAGGTCAAAGGACATTAATTTTAAAAAAAATATATAGTCAGAAATATTGAAATTAAAAATGTGGTATATGTATACCATGGAGTACTACTCAGCCGTAAAAAAGGATAAATTAATGCATTTTGCAACAATTTAGATGGAACTGGAGACCATTATCCTCAGTGAAGCATCTAAAGACTGGAAAAATAAACATCACATGTACTCGCTGTTAAATTGGAACCAACGGATGAGCACACATGCACAGAGGGAAGTAAAATTCAGTGGAAATCAAGCAGAGGGGAGGGGATAAGAGAAGAAGGGTGAAAACCTACCTAACAGGTACAATGAACACTATTTGGGTGATGGGCACACTTATAGCCATGACTCCAAGTATTATAAAAGTGATCTATGTAATAAAAAACATTTGTACCCCCTAAATATTTTGAAATATTTTTTAAAAAGAAATACTGAAATTAAAATCTAAATGAAAGCGAAAATGGCCTCTTCCCCAGTGAAGGAGGGAAGGCAAGTGAATCTCTACCTGACGGAATTTACAAGTCCATACACAGGAATTCTTTTGCATTATTATCAGCTATCCATAATTTAGGAAGGTGTAAAATAGCTCAATGATAATAAGAGACTAGAATCAAATACCTGGATGAGTGTAATCTAAACAATGTAGGGTTTTCAACTGAAGTACAATGTTCTTACAATGTCAAACAACAGGGCCTCTGTAAAGTTTTTCTTTTTATTTCCAAATGCTTACATTAACAATTTTGGGCTATGTACAGAAATGTTCATAGTAGTATTATTCATAACAATCAAAAAAAAAAGCAGCACAAATGTCCATCGAATGATGAATGAATAAAATGAATAAAAGATAGCATGTTCATACAATGGAATACGTTTGGCAATAAAAAGAAGTGAAGTACTAATACATACTACAACATAAACAAAACTTGAAAACAATTTGCTGAGTGAAAGAAGTCATCATCACAAAAGACCACATATTACATGATTCCATTTACACAGAATGTCCAGAATAGGCAAATCTATAGAGACAGAAAATAGATTAGTGGTTGCTTAAGGCTGGAGCTAAGGTGTTGGAGCTGGTGAGTGACAGCTAATGGGTATGGAGTTCCTTTTAGGCGATAAAAAAGTATTCTAAAATTATGGTAGTGATTTCATGACCCTAGGAATATGCTAAAATGCATTGAATTGTGTACTTTAAATGGGGCAATTGCATGGTATGTGAATTATATCACCATAAATCTGTAAAAAAAAAAATCTTTAGACTAATCAATATTGAAGACCACAGCCCATAACCAATTGTCTTGATCTAGTACAATGTCCATATTTTAAATCAACTTTATTAACACTATTGTCTATCATTGAATGGTTCTCTTAAAGGACTAGATACTAGAGTTAGGGCTAATTGATATTACGGCTTAAGACTTGCTGAGCTAAAGCCAGTGGAAAAATTGAGATTCTTACAGTTATATGAGAGTCTGCCCACAGTAAGGAAACAAAATTGGAAATGAAAAATGTCTATGTACCAAAACACTGGATCAATAACTCCATCCTCTGTTGGAGTTCACAGAATCTCTGTGACTTGAACTGAGTTAATTAAACCTTGCCTAAAATCCTTTTTTGGAATGCATTGAATATAAATTAATATATAAACAATTATTTGTCCGATTTGACATATCTAAAATATTAGAAGGGAATATGTGAGGTATTCATGGACAGATAACCACTGTAAATACCTGGTTTTATTTGCTTGTTGTTGTTTTCTTTGTTTTGTCAGATGTCTCATAGTCAGTTAAAACTTTTTCTATACATAAATATGTATGTATATGTCAAGCAATGTGAGTGATTTTTAAACAAATATGTCCAAAATTTGCATCCAAATGAGTCTTATCACAAAGCAATTTTCTAAGTCTACTCAGTAATGAATACTATCATACTTTGTAATGGAATTGAACATTTATAAACAATCTAAAGTCATTTGTAGTCAAATATGACAAGAGAAATGAAAGTGTGTGAGTCTACTTTTATAAAATAGCTCAATGACTGGATCAGAGGCTGGTTCATAACAAAAGAAGAGTTCCAAAAGATGGTTTTAGCATTATTTTTAAAAAGGCATATTCTTGTAAGGGGACAAGATTCATTTCAATGCATAATTTATATGTTTATTTTATTGTATTTTAGTCATACTTCATTATTGTCACAGCTACAGCTTAGCAATATTTTATTGTTATACAAAAATATTTTACAGACAAAAATAATTGTTTATAATGTAGTTATACTACACAGCTTCACTGTACAATGTGTGTAGTTAATACTACACAGCCTCACTATACAATGAGAAGTTGTCCCTGATACATTAGATAATGTATAAGAAGCTGACACAGAGCATTGTCTCATAGCCAATTTTCATTGTTAAAAGTGTGACTTACCATTGAGAAAAAAGAACAAAGCTGGAGTCCTCACACTTCCTGATTTCAAAATGTATTATCAAGCTACAGTAATCAAAACAGTATTATACTGGCAAGAAGACAGACATATAGACCAATAGAGAACTCTGAAATAAACCTAGATGAAAAGATGTTCAACACTACTAATCATTAGGGAAATGCAAATCAAAACCACAATAATATATCACCTCATACCTGTTAGGATGGCATTATAAAAACACACACACACACACAAAATAACAAGTGGGCCGGGTGTAGTGGCTCACACCTGTAATCCTAGCACTGTGTGAGGTAGAGGCAGGAAGATCATTTGAGGTTAGGAGTTTGAGTCCAACCTGAGCAAGAGTGAGACCCCGTCTCTACTAAAAACAGAAAAAAATAGCCAGGTATTGTGGTGTGTGCCTGTAGTCCCAGCTACTCGGAAGGCTGAGGCAGGAGGATTGTTTGAGCTCAGCAGTTTGAGGTTGCTGTGAGCTAGGTTGACACCAGGCACCCTAGCCTGGGTGACAGAGTGAGACTCTCTCAAAAAAAAAAAAAAAGAAAGAAAGAAAAAGAAAATAACAAGTGTTGGCAAGGATGTGCAAAAACTGGAACCCTTGCGCATTGCTGGTATGAATATAGAATGGTACCGTTGCTATGGAAACCAGTATGATGGTTCCTCAAAAAAAAAATTAAACATAGAATTACAATATGATCCAACAATTCCACTTCTGAGTATATATTCTAAAGAATTGAAAGCAGAGTCTCAAAGTGATTTTTGTACACCCATGCCCACAGCAGCATTATTCACAATAGCTGAAATGTAGAAACAGCCTAAAACAGATGAATGAATAAAGAAAATGTGGTATGTGCATATAAATAGAATATTATTCAGCCTTAAAAAAAAGAAGGAAATCCTGTCATATGCTACAGTATGGATAAAACTTGAGGACCTCATTCTATGTGAAATAAGCCAGTTACCAAAAGACAAATACTGCATGATTCCACTTGCATGAGATATGTAAAGCAGTCAAACTCAGAACAGAAAGTAGAATGGGGGTTGCAATAGGTTAGAGAGGCGGGAGGGGGAAGGGGCTTGTTCAATGAATACAGAATTTCAGTTTTGTAAGATGAAAAAGTTCTAAGGCTCTATTGCATAATAATGTACATACAGTTAACAGCATTTTCAAAAGGTTAAGATGGTAAATTTTATGTTATATGTTTTTGCCACAATTGTTTTAAAAAAACTGATTTCATTGCTGCAAGGAGAGTATATAGCAAAGAGAACCACTTTTACATGTATAGTATGATCATTCCTGGAGAATCATCAAAATCAAAGTTAAATGGCAGGAGAAGGTAGCTTGTACATATGTGTACTTTACTAGGTTTCAAATTTCTAGCTTCACAAATGCCCCAGAAGGTACAGAAATTGCTTCCTTATTTTTCAGGCTCTTTATTTCTTAGCTGTGTTATAAAATCCTACAACATATATGAATGGCATAAGTGAAAAAGATGATTCTCTAAAAGCAAGTTACTTAGAGATGCAAACAGTTTGAGACCTGGCTTAATTCTGGTCTGCACCAAAGGCTTTTTAAAATGGAGGTTTTATTGTTATGCAGGTTTGGATAGCTTGTATAATTTCACTAGGCTGTGGGGTATAGAGGCTGTCTCTAGTTGTCAGATACCTGGCTCTGGGGTGATTAAGGCAGGAGAATAGTGGCCCAGAGCGCAAGCATTCCCAGAGAGCTAGATAAAGGAGGTGTTTGGGGGTATGGGCTCCCAATGGTTTGGTTTGCATTTGAAAGGTATGCTCCGGGCACATTCAGTATCTCTGGGAATTGGCTAGCTCTGTGAGGGGCAGTCCTTCCAGGGCCAGGAAGGCCTCAGATGTGAAAGTATCAAAAATACAGAAAATAAAAAGGCAAAAAGTTAATACAAAAGGAGAAATGGATTTTAAATAATTTATCAATTTTCTAAGGGGTTTATATTTTTTCCCCTACAGGGCTTATAAGAATTGGTCAACAAGCAATTTAGGACATACTCTGGTAGGAATCTGGAATAAATATATTCTGTTTAGCCAAAAAAAAAAAAAAAAAAAAAAAAAAAAAAAAAAAAAAAAAAAAAAGGCAGATTGATATGCTCTGACAATCAACTAATTGTCAAAATGGGAAAATTCCTTCTTATAAAAATTAAGCCTGCCAAGGAGGCACATGTTTGAATAGAAATCTACTCCACTTCCAACAGAGATGGACCAAAGGCCTATTTGTGAGTAAAGCCAAGATTTTCTTCCAAAGGTAATGCTGAGTCTTCTTAATACTTAAATGAATGTTTTTATTATTTTTATTTAATTTTTAATTTTTTATTTTTGAGACAGAGTCTGGCTCTGTTGCCCAAGCTAGAATGCCATGGCGTCAGCCTAGCTCACAGCAACCTCAAAACTCCTGGGCTCAAGCAATCCTTATACCTCAGCCTCCCGAGTAGCTGGGACTACAGGCATGTGCCACCATGCCCAGCTAATTTTTTCTATATATTTTTTAGTTGTGCAGATAATTTCTTTCTATTTTTAGTAGAGACGGGGTCTTGCTCTTGCTCAGGCTGGTCTCAAACTCCTGACCTTGAGTGATCCTCCCGCCCTGGCCTCCCAGAATGCTAGGATTACAGGCGTGAGCCACCACACCCGGCCTTAGTTAAATAAATAAAGGAGACCTGAGTGTCCTACTCCAGAGAGAAATAGAACTTTGCCATAATTATTTCTACCTGGGAAATATTTAAAGAAGATGATACCTAAAATAATTCAACAAAGTTCCCATTAAATATATGATTTTTAAAATATAATATTCTAATGACCCCTCCAAGATGAACTATGTTACAAAATATATGTCTAGGTACATTGACTTGCTCTTGTCAACAGAAAAGAAGATACGTTTTGTAAAATAATTTAAGGAGGTTTAATCTGAGCCAAATTTGATGACCATGGCCCAAGAAGCCTTGAGCAAGGGGACTCACTGTGGCTGGGATACAGTTTGGTTGTATACATTTTGGGGAGACAGTAATTACAGGTAAAGTTATAAATCAATACATGGAAAGCATACATTGGTTTGGCCCAAAAAGGTGGGACATCTCAAAGTGGGGGCTTAAAAGTCATAGATGGGTTTAGGGATTAAAACAGGACAACTTGAAGTGGGGTTATATATATCATAAGTGGATTTGGAGATTCTTTAGTTGACAGTTGGCTAAAAGAGTTAGGCTTTGTCCAAAAGTCTAGGAATCAGCGGAAAGGAATGCTTGAGTTAAGATAAGGGCCTTCTATCTTTTATGTGACACTATACTGTAATCAGGTTGGGAGGTGAACCACATCATAAAAACCTGTTTACTGAGATTTTATCATTTGTAGGTGTGACTCACCAGGTTCTCTTAGAAAGGAATTGTTTGAGCAAAGAAAAAGATCAGAGGTCAGTCCTCAATCTCCTGTATAGGATCATTAGATATAAATTTATCAAATGTTAGCAAATATCTGCTCCAAATGGTAATTTACATCTTATATTGGTTGCTCTTAAGACATTCTTTGTGGGAACAATTTAATAAAACCATAGTATGTTGAGGTTATATCTAGTTCATTGACAATACAAATATTTCATCAGGACATTTAATTTAGCTATATCTCCTGCGGACTATGTTTACTACATAAAGCAAAGCGTATCATGAGCTAAACCCATATAAGTGATCAATTACTCAAATATAAATATATGTGTATGCATAATTTTGGATATGATTTTCTTGATTTATGAGTGTAGTGGTCTTAAAATTTGAGGTTGGTGAGTAGAAGGGGTGGTTTGTCCCACCTGACCTGCAGCTGGAGTCACCCCAAAAGCAGCAGCAGAGAAATTCCAACAAGGGAGGGCCCCAAACCATCCTGAGATGGGGCTGGTTGGGATTCAAAAGAAAGAAACACTTAACTCCAGGGTGATCAGTCCAAAGCATTCATTAGAGAATTTACATACAGAGTGGGCTGTTAGCAATCCTCAGGATAGAGAGAAAAAGGGTGTTCTACCTAGGTATGTTTGCAGTGTAGGGTAGGGGCATGGAATCTATATGAAGGTATAAGAAATTTGTCTCAGGGCTGGGACTAGTTCCCTCTAGTTACCTGGATACCTTTGTTAGTGCCTGGGAATGGCCAAGGTTTGGATTCAAGCCTGTTGGGATAAAACTACAGATGGCTGGATCCCAAAGTGGTCAAGGCATTCTGTGACTTTCGGTCAGGATACAGAAATGGTGGCAGAGTAGCAGGAGGTGAGCCTAGTGCAGTGGCTCACTCTTGTAATCCAAGCGATTTGAGAGGCTGAGGGCTGGAGGCCAGAAGTTCAAGACCAGCCTGGACAACATATCGGGACTCCAGTCTCTAAAAAAGTTAGCCAGGTGTGGTGGCACCCACTTGTAGTCCCAGCTACAGGAGATGGCTGAGTCAGGAGAATCTGTTACCAAAAGCTCAGCACTTGCCCATGAGGTCACATCAGAAGAACAAGGACGAGTGGTTGAGGAGAAGGAAAGAGAAATTTGTTACTTTGCCAGCAAAGGAGGAAAATGGTAGACTATCATCTCAAAATCCAGATTCTTGTCCATAAACATAAATACAGAGCTTTTCAAGGGAGGGCCCTCAGTTCTAGACTATTGCTGCTTAACTATAGTTAATGATCCTAACTGTCCCATCTCTGGCAAAGACAAAGCCATGACCTCCACCCACCTGCAAGGCCCACTTAGACCTCCCCTGGCCAGACACTGGGCCTGGGATGGAGCTGACAGTTCAGCTGAGCTATCTCCTGCAGCACAAAGAACAAAAGCCATTTCCCTGCCCCTCTCGACCACCTGCCCCAAGTAGGGATACAGGTCTCAGCTCCCAAAAACTGTGGGGGATGTTTTAAAGAGACAGAAAACATCTTTTGCTGTTCCCCCCCCACCCCAGGCCATTCCCTCTCTTACATATTCCCCACTCTCAATTTTACACTTCCATTTCTATGGGAGGAGGGGTGACGTAGTCATCAAACTACTTCCTGCTGAAACAGGGATGAAGTTTTAAATGGAAGGTTTATACTTATGTATGTTATTGTAAAGCTTTGGCAGTATATTTACAATAGCAGATTATCAGATAACAAAAATCAGAAGCAATAACTACAACACTGAGGATTGGCAAGGCAAAATGGACCGTCACCTTGTATCAATAGACAATGTCTGGTACAGGGCTGGGTTAGAAAGAAACTCGGAACCTCTGAATGTAGAGCTGTTAGTTGCACCTTGTAGGCGATCCGAGAGACCAGCTTCTGTAAATTTAGAAATCATATACAGCACCAAATAAGGTTTAGGAGGACAAACCCAGCAGCAACACAGATTAACAGAAGAGGCGATAGCCTAGAGAAATCCTCACTAAGGAGCTGACAGAAAAAAACAACCAAAGAAAGATTAGTAAAAATATTAACATTTTAATTTTTTCCTTTCCTTAAACAGTTACTTTAGATTGCCTAAAGGCTGGCCTCTCCACTGGGTACTTGGGTCCTCTTCTTCCATGAGACACCTCTTTTCTCTGGTATGATGGACCTAAGAGCTCACTTCTGACAATTTCGATGAGGTGTGTTATTAGAGGCACTTCATAGGGTCTCTTTTACTTCTCTGCTTCCAACTGGGGCTGAGACCTGAAAGAGGCAAACTCATGCATCATGGTTAGCACCTGACTCACTCATTTGACATACTGTTTTACTCCGGTTTTTTTTTTTTTTTAACTCCTGGTTATATTACCATACTTACCCCAGGCTATCAGGAAGGCTCTCTCATAAACTATTTCTTAGGGGCTTCACTTAAGCCTACTTCTAAGGGCTATCCCTATCCCAAGGAGGACAAATAGCAATACCCTATTCTACTTTTCTGCATCGATTTTAGAATGTATGTAATTTTTATTCTAGATGTAGGACTTTGCTTATTTGCTGGGTTACCTCCTACTTAGAAGAGGGTCTGTTATCACTCTGTATGGACGAAGGGAGCCTATGAACATTTTAACAACCTGTGGGATCATTGAGTTCACCAGCTGCTTGGAGAAATGGTTCACGAGGTCCCCACCGGGGGTCCACTAGAAGAAGATCATGGGCAACCACAGGACATTGCGCAGCAGATACAGGTGTAGACGACAGGAAGCAAAGATTTCCCCGATGGCCACTGGTATGGGGATAGCCAAACACGGTGATACCTTGAGCTGTTGAGCTGTCTCTGCAGCTGCCTGTCCTAGGCCTCCATCACCGGCTCGCCATTCTCCATTTGCTTGGCCTCTTTCCCTGGACTGTTGATGCCCATGATCCGGCCATCCTCCGAGGCTTTTTCCTGGTGTACATGCACAGGAACTTGGCAAAGGCCCCATCCCGGGCCAGCAGCTCCTGCTAGGAGCCCATCTTGGAACTTTGGACACTTTCTCCATTTGGGTAGGACAAGCTTCTACCCAGCCTTAAAAGATATCTACTGATATGGAGTGAAACTGCCAACATCGAAAGGGTTGGGCCCTCCATGTTGGGCTCCCTGTGCAGCGGGTCACCTCTGTCTTTGGATTGTTTTGAGCACAGTTTGTTGCAAATGGGGTTCTCTCAAATAAGGTTTCCCCAAATCCATTCAGGCATCACACATCTAATATGTGCAATCATGTAGGTGCCTCATAAAAGGCCAAACCAAAGCTTTAGGTAGGAGAACAAGTCTATGGAAATTTTGTCTCCACTTAGCTGTGCCATCTCAAATGGCAGAGTCCCAGTCTTTAGTTTTAATCTAGCTGGGGTATCAAGGCCCCAGAGAACAGATCCAGTGGCCTCACTTCTTTTTGCCATGCTGGCCACCTTTTGGGCTTAGCCATGGCCTGTATCAAGGCCATTATTTCAGTGGCAAACTTAATATTCTTATTTCCTGCCATCAGGAGACCCTTTTTCTTTCAAATGGCACTATGAACATGCACAATCGTAAAAGCATGTTTGGAGTCCGTGTAAGTGTTTACCCTTTTGTCTCTTGATAATTGCAACTCAGCTTCCTGAGCTGATGCCCCAAGTGGCAGTGCTACTACCGTGATCACTGCATATCCAGCCCCTCGTTGTCTATAAAGCTGTTCCCATCAGTGAAAAGATCCCAATCTTGCTCTGACATCTGCTGATCTGACAGAGCCATCCTGCTAAAATACACAGCTTCCAGAACCTCTAAATAGTCATGTTGTAAAGGCAATAGGGTGGCAGGATTGAAAATAGACCGGTCTTTAATAACAATTTACCAAGGAGGCCATTTTCTCATAATATTGTTCAGGGGCTTTGAAAAGTATGCCACTGGCCTGGGATATTTCCCAGCATTTGTACTAAGACTCCAGGGCTCATTTCTTGTTTTTCATATAATATTATTTACAAGTCAGGCAAACCCAGAGTGGGGCAGTCATAAGCTGTCCCCTTAAGGGCCTCATACAAGGGCTTTACCATTAGTCTGAAGTCTGGGATCCAGAAGCCATTCCTAGGAACCCCAGATAAGTTAATACAAGTTTACAAATCTGTCTGATTGCAGGTTTTGCAAGTCCCCTGCTAAGTTTCTATCAAACAGGGCAGGAGAGCCTTTTGAACCCATGAGGCAACACAGTCCCAGGATCCTGACATTTAAATGTAATTGAGTATCATTTAAGTTTTTTCAGCTGCTTGCCTAGCATAGCCTCCCTGCTACCTGGCCCCTCCCTGACCCCTCCCTGTCTGGCTGGCCTCAGCTGGTGCCAGGGTCAGGCTGGAGGCTGAGGGACAGGGGACCCCCACCAGACCACTTCTGTCCACGCAGATTGGCACCAATTGAATCCCCACTCTCAATTTTCCCCAGGGCTCCCGTGGGGATATTTGGAGGCAGGGGGCCCCAGTCCCCTCCTTTGCCATCTGAATCCTGGACTTAAAAAAATGCATTTGCTCTCCTGGGGCCATTCCCCTGCCCCTCCTGAGGCAGGGATGCAGATCTCAGTTCCTAAAAAGAGTAGGGGAAGTTTAAAGAGACAGAAAACATCTTTTGCTGAGTTTTTTTGTTTGTGTCTTTGTTTTTATTTTTGTTTTTTTCTTTTTCCAGGCCATTCCCTCTATTACAGATCCTTGAGCCCAGGAATTCGAGGTTGCAGTGAACTATGATTGAGCCACTGCACTCCAGCCTGGGCAACAGATGGAACCATGTCTCTCTAAAAAAAGAAAAGAAAAGAAAAGAAAATGGAGGGGAGGAG
Organism: Cheirogaleus medius; assembly: GCA_008086735.1. Taxonomy (NCBI): domain Eukaryota; kingdom Metazoa; phylum Chordata; class Mammalia; order Primates; family Cheirogaleidae; genus Cheirogaleus; species Cheirogaleus medius. The sequence goes on from VBSM01002217.1 coordinate 42,873,433, forward strand.
CTGGGGAACCCTACAAGGGATTAGGAGCAGTAAAAGGCCAGCCATGTGGCAAATTGTGTCTTGCATTCATCTGTGTAGATGTCTCTCTGGTCCTTTTAATACTCTTAACTCCCCAGGTAATAGAGAGCTTATTTTCTCCTGCCCAAGAACATTTCCCTAGTACAATCTCTCAGTGCAGTGTTTCATGTTGTTGACTTTCTCCTCTCCATTGTCAAAACTTTCCAATCTAGTATTTCAGTTACAGAAACTTTTTGGCTGTTCTTCCCAATTGAACTAAGTTGGCCATTCAATAATTACTGGCTTCTTTTAAACAATTGTTAGTGGTCCTCATCCATTAAAGGCAAATGGTTGGACCTTAGGACCAGGTGGTATGTTGCTATGAAAGAAAATCTCAGACAAAATTCTTGACCTGTTATTTTACTGGGGTTTATGCTTTTTCCTTGTTGATATGCAGGGGCTTCCCATATATTGCATATTGATCCCTTTTAGATTTTTGACATTGCAAATATCACATGTCCCAATCTGTTATGTCTCTAACTGTTCATGTATAATCCATCATTATGTACTTATTTATTTATTTATTGCCTTGCAATTTGTGCCTTTGAAGTTTTCTTTAAGAAATGCTTCCTGGCCAGGTGCACTGGCACACACCTGTAATCCCAGCACATTTGGGAGGCTGAGGCAGGAGGATCACTTGAGGCTAAGAGTTCAAGACCAGCTTTGGCAATGTAAGGAGACCCCCATCTCCACAAAGAATAAAAAAATTAGCAGGACATGGTGGCGCATGCCTGTAGTCTCAGGTACTCGGGAGGCTGAGGCAGGAGGATTGCTTGAGCCCAGGAGTTTGAGGTTGCAGTGAGCTATGATGATGCCACTGCACTCTGTCTGGGCAACAGAGCAAGACTCTGTCTCACAAGAAAAAACAAACAAACAAACAAAAAACAACAAATAAATTCTTTTTTATGTCTATACCACAAAGATATTCTCCTGTATTATCTGTATTTTAATATACCGGTTTTGCTTTTCACATTTAGGTCTCTCACCCATTTAGAGGCTGCCTTTCAATAGAGTGTTAGGTAGTGTTCATGTTTTATTATACTGAATTATTTTTAAGGAAAATTACCACACAGTCACTGTAACAGCTATGACAAACAGGGAATATTGAGTTATTTAATCAATTGTAGAAAATATATTTTGTACTTCAATGAAAAACTATGCATCATTTATAGCACATCCATCTAGAAGTAATCCTGTTCATTGTCCTTGAGCTATTTTGCACCTCTTTTTAAATTTTTAAGTTGTAGACAACTGATGGATATACAAACTCTGTTGTCCGATAGAGTTTTGATTGACTTCTTTAACTCCTGTGGAAAAACCAGGTTTGCCTCCCTTTCCAACCCCTTTCTTTACTCCATATAAATTTGTGCTTTTTAACTTTTCCTTTGAACCAATTTTATCTGTCTGGTTTCTTCATTGATTAACCAGTAAAATAAAATCTTTAACACATGTCCATTTTTATATCTACACAAATCATTATTTTACCTTCTTCTGAAAATTATATTTTTGCACAGTTAAAATAATTCTGTATGTTAACTAGCTAACAAAATTTTTCCTCTATATTTTTTTAAAGGCTGTACATAAATTGAAATGATTCTTGAGCTGCGACATTAATAAAAACTATGCTTTGGGGAAGAAGCGATTCATTTCTCTTAGAGCATATCTTGTAAGTGGCCTCTGGCTGCCTGTGCATTAAGAGGGTCCCAGAAGAGATACTCGAGCAATCAATTCTGAGCTTTCCTTTTTTTAAGCTTGATGAGCTTGAAATTTAATTCCTTCACTTTTATTTCCATTCCTTTACTTCTCAGCAAACAAAAGCAGGTCCCATGGTTTTCTAAAGAAATAGGCTGGTATGAATTTTAAAAAGAAATTGAATTTGGGAATCAGAAGTTTGGTTTATAGTCCTAGTTTTTGTTCATCTTTGGGGGGCCCTGGGTGAGTCCCCAGCCTCTCCAATATTCTAGGACTCCAATATTCTAGTCTGACAAATGTAGAGGTAGGACTAGCCTCTTGACGGACTTAAACCAATTTTGCTATTTAAAATTAACTGGGTCCTTTTTGATAGCTATATGTAGCCACCAATATTGACCTGTGTAAAAGCTAGAACAACCTCTCTATTAGGTGATATGTATTACAATTAAGGAAATCTTAGACTAAATTTAACCACACATGAATATACTTATTAGCAAGCAGGCTCAAGTTATTCTATAAATTCAAAGAAGTCCTAATTCTCTGTTCTTTTATATGCTCCAACAAGCTCCTTGCATGAAAGTTTATTTGGGGCTATTGTACAGTATTATAGCAGCAGGATTCAACTTACCTTCTTTAGAAGTCAGAGGATAAAATTTTGAATTACATAACTGAACATAGGACAGGTTAAAATATTACATGTAGTTTTACCGCTCAGTGCATTTCAAATTTTAAAGTGCATTCAAATCTTGTTGAGAGACAGAGTCTGGCTCTGTTGGCCAGGCTAGAGTGCCGTGGCATCAGCCTAGCTCACAGCAACCTCAAACTCCTGGGCTCAAGCGATCCTCCTGCCTCAGCCTCCCAAGTAGCTGGGACTACAGGTGCTCGACACCATACCCAGCTAATTTTTAGTTGCTTGGCTAATTTTTTCCATTTTTAGTAGAGACAGGGGTCTCACTCTTGCTCAGGCTGGTCTCAAACTCCTGACCTTGAGTGATCCTCCCCCCTTGGCCTCCCAGAGTGCTAGGATTACAGGCATGAGCTATAGCACCTGGCCCAAATGAGTATCTTTAAAATGCAAATCTGATTCAGTAGAAGTGGGATGAGGCCTGAGATTCTGCATTTCTAATAAAATTCCTCCTGTTACTGGTTCTGCTAGTCTAGACCACACTTGACAAACCAAGGGCGTACCTCATTTGGTCTTGGTAAAGTCTTATACCCTGTTCATACAGAGGCAAGAGGACATATACAGTCTTCCTAGTCAAACACATATCTCGGACACCAGTGAAAAATTTCTAACATTCCCTATGTTATTTTAAAACACACTTGGTGTTGGTAGTAGTTCGAATAACTGCCTCACTAAAGCCTCAAATATGGAATTATTAATACTTAGTCTTTTAAGTCTTTCCCAATTCTTCTGTTTCAAATCTGAAAGTAAGTTTTCCTCCTCACCATCATCTCTCATTTTGAATTGTGGCTGTAGTGCCTTTACTCTCAACCCTGGCTGAGACATTGTACAACCTGGGTAACTTTTCAAAAAATTAAGATGCCAGATTAATTCAGTGAAAAAATTAAATGAGAATCTCTAGAAGTGGATCTCCAGGTAGCTGCAGTTTGTAAACTCTTCCTAGGTCATTCTAATATGCAGCCAGTATTGAGAATCACAGCTCTAGCACACTGATTCTTAAAGTTGGCCACATTTTGGAATCTCCTAAGGAACTCTTAAAAAATGCAGATGTGGCTGGTCGGAAGGTAGTGAGTTATCACACTTAATTGTTCACAGTCAGTTACAGATCAAACTCCTTGTTCTACTCTTTCCTCCCTTGTCATTACTGTACTTGACTAGTCTTTAAAAAGAAATAGTAAATATATTATATAAAATTAAAAATACAGATGCTTGGGTCCCACCCCAAAAGATCCTGAATTCTTTGTTCTGGAGTGTGGCCTGGGCATCAGGATTTTTTAAATCTTTCCAAGGGATGTTAACATGCCTCAAAATTTAAAAATTACTACCTATAGAGTGATAATTAGTAAGATCAGAACTCAACAGCCAATCCCCAGACCTCTGCTTGGTTCTGTTTAACCTCAACTTCCAGGATTAGCCAAAGCAAAACAGCAGAATGCCTAGCAATCTTTTGTATATTAGGGAAAAGGATTCTGTTTACTTTCATGGGACACCCTACTCAGGTCTTACTGAAAATCTAGTCAATATTATTTGTAAGAACATTATGTTTGTTTTATTATATGTACATGCCTTAAGGATACACCGATGGAATTACCAAAATTTAACTTGCATAGCAATCACCTGGGATGGTTGCTGGCAATGCTGATCAGAACCTCTAAAAATAGGTTGGGATGAAAACTTACGAGTCCACATTTTTAAGGAGGCTCAATGTTGATACTGGCAGCATTTGTGAAATTATGGTGAGTATACCATGAAAGCAGAACTGGCTAAGTGCTTGGGTAGTGACCTAGTTGTCTATCTGGAGCCATTTGAGGTTGAAGGGGATCAGAACATGCCACACCAAAATATACCACTTTGGTATAAGAATTATTATTATTATTTTTGGAGACGAAGTCTCACTCTATCCCCCAGGCTAGAGTGCATGACCAAAGTTCACTGCAGCCTTGAACTCCTGGGCTCAAGCTATCCTCCTGCCTCAGCCTCCCAAGTTGCTGAGCCCACAGGTGTATATCGCCATGCCTGGTTTAAGAATTATTTTGAGCTGAAAGCAATTGGGAATCAACAGATGCAAGAGGAGTCCTCTGCCCTCCTTTTATCTACCTAAAAGCAGCACATAAATTTCCATTTGTGAAGGTATTTCCCTCGCCTATACCAGGAAGAGGAGAGCGACTCATCACTGAAGATGGAGAGTTGACACCGACATGAGCTTCCATAAACAGATCTTACTAAATAATCCTATTTCCTATCAGTTCCCCCATGTATTTCCCTACAATTTATTATTGGGCTTTAAAGCCGAAATCGCTTTTCCTTTGTCATAATGATATATAAGCCTCTGAGTTTAACTCTTTCTTTGAGTTTAGTGCTTTCCTATGAAATCTCATGCAGGTAAATATTAATTTAAAATGTGTGTCTTTTCTCCTGTTAACCTGTCTTTTGTTAGTTTAGTTCACAGGCCTCAAGTCACTGACGTAAGAAGGTGGAGGAAAAGAGTTCCTCCCCTGACAGTTTTGGTGATTAGGATGGGATGGGCTTGGACCCTGCTCACTCTGGAAGCTCCAGCTGAGATCTTGGGACTTCAGACTAAGCTGGCAAGGTAACAATATTACCAACACAGCCACCTGGATTTCTGCTCAGAATCCAGTCAAGTGAGGGCTGGTAAGAGCCTTTCCTTTTCGAATTTAGATTAGCAGGAGAAAACATTTGTAAGAAATAGTTCTTTGGGTATTGGTGATTTTTGGTTTGAATACTTTTGTTATTGTTCCTTTTCCTTCTAGGGATAGTCATTTGTTCTCCCTTCATCTCTATTTTGTGTCACTTCTCTGTAAGGAGGAGAATCACAGGGTAGAACACAGGAATAAGTCCTTTTTAAGCTTATTGTTCAAGCTGGCCACGTGGACCAGTGAGTTTACAGCTCTCGCCATCCAGCATCCATCTGGACAAACTTTGCTGTAGATCAATGATAAAAAAAAAAAAAAAAAAAAAATACTGGCTTAGGTGGGGCACAGTGGCTCACAGCTGTAATCCTAGCACTTTGGGAGGCCAAGGTGGGAAGATTACTTGAGGCCAGAAGTTTAAGGCCAGCCTCAGCAAGAGTGAGACCCCCATCTCTACAAAAAGAGAAAAAAAAGGAATAGAAAAATTAGCCAGGTGTGGTGGTGTGCACCTGTAGTCCCAGCTACTCTGTAAGCAGAGGCAGGAGGATGTAACTTGAGCCCAGGAGTTTGAGGCTGCAGTGAGCTATGATGATGCCACTGTACTCTAGCCTAGGCAACAGAGAAAGACCCTGTCTTAAAAACAAACAAACAAACAAAAAAACCTGGCTTAGATCCAGTGAGTGTTCTCTCTCTGGTTTTTCTGCCTGGGGGTTAGGGGGAGAGGAATGCCGGCACAGATTCTTGGGCCTTTGTCTGAATAGACAAAGCAACCTTAAGCAAAAAGAACAAATTGGGAGGCATCACTTTACCAGACTTCAAGCTATACTACAAGGCTATAGTAACCAAAACAGCATGGAATTGGCACAAGAACAGAGACATAGACCAGTGGATCAGAACAGAGAACCCAGGTATAAAACCACCCTCATGCTGCCATCTGACATTTGACAAAGCAGAGAAACATACATTGGGGAAAAGAATCCCTATTCAGTAAATGGTCCTGGGAAAACTGGATAGCCATATGTAGAAGACTGAAACAAGATCCACACCTCTCATCACTCATAAAAATTAATTCATCATGGATAACAGACTTAAACCTAAGGCATGAAACTATAAAAATTCTAGAATAGAGGTTGGAAAAACTCTTACAGATATCGGCCTAGGCAAAGAATTTATGAAGAAGATCCTAAAGGCAATCACAGCAACAACAAAAATAAATAAATAGGACCTGATTAAATTATAAAGCTTCTGCACAGCCAAGGAAATAATTAATAGAGAGAATAGACAACCTACAGAATGGGAGAAAATATTTGCATGCTATACATCTAATAAAGGGCTAATTACCAGAATCTATTAATAAAAAGAACTCAAGTGAATCAGCAAGAAAACATCAAACAACTCCATTAAAAAGTGGGCAAAAGACATGAACAGAAGCTTTTCAAAAAATGATAGACTAATGGCGATAAACATATGAAAAAATGCTCAACATCTCTAATCATCAAGGATATGCAAATTAAAACCACAATGAGTTATCACCTAACTCCAGTGAGAATTACTTATATCAAAAAGTCCCAAAACAATAGATGCTGGCATGTATCCAAAGAGAAAGGAACATTTACGCACTGTTGGTGATGTTGCAAACTAGTTCATCCTCTATGGAAAGTAGTAGTATGGAGATACCTCAAAGAATTAAAAGTAGACCTACCATCCAGCAATCTCACCACTCCTATTTGCCCAAAGGAAAAAAGACATTTTATAGAAAAGACACTTGCACCCAAATGTTTATAGCAGTACAATTCTCGATCACAAAGATGTGGAAACAACCCAAATGCTCATCAATACATGAGTGGATTAATAAAATGTGGTACATGTACACCATGGAGTACTACTCAGCCATAAAAAATGGCAAATTAACACCTTTTGTAACAACCTGGATGGAACTGGGGACCATCCTTTTAAGTGAAGTATCACAAGAATGGATAAACAAACACCACATGTATTCACTACTCAATTGGAGTTAATTGATCAATACTCACGTGCACATACAGTAGTAAAATTCAACAGAAATCAAGCAGGTGGGATGGGGGAGGGGATGGGTAAATTCACACCTAATGGGTACATGTACACTATCTGGGTGATGGATACACTTATACCTTTGACTCATACTGTACAAAATCAATGCATGTAACCAAAATGTTTGTACCCCCATAATACTCTGAAATTGAAAAAAAACCCCAAATATTTGCAAGCTACTGTCAGACTTGTAGGAATTTGTTGTACAAAACATAAGCATTTGTTAAAACCATTTGAGCTAAGGATTTAGAGCCTCTTGTATCAGAATGAACAAACAACATTCTAAACAAAAAGGTTATAAGTCCTGTCTAGTTCAAACAAAGACAGGAAAATGGAAATTTACAGGTAGCTAAACATTCAAATTATCTAGATTTTGTAGACGTTTGTCAAAGATGTTAAAAGGCTCAAAACATTTGATCAAAACATAATCATGGACTATTATAAAATAATAGCAATTTACTTCACCAAGACTGATATTCAGAAGACTTTAAAGACTATATAGAAAAAAACTTAACTTTTTAAAGCTCAGTTTTCCCAAGTAATCAAAATTGTAATAAGGACAACAGAGGAATTGTCTTGATAAAACATAAAATCTTTGTTTCTTAGTCCAGTTACCAAAAGGTAAAGAAAAGCCTTCTTTAGTGCAAATCGTTTTTTCTTACGGGAAACCCATTTACACAACTTGGAAGTCAAACCTCGTGGAAAGGGTACCAGAATTTATTGGCCATAAGAAGACTGTGTCCAGGATTATGAGTGAATATTATATTATCAAGGAAACAAGAAACTAGAAAACTAATACCTTGAGAAGGGGAATATACAATTCTTAGTAACAGTATAGGAAGATTTTTGACCATGCTGAACAAGTCAGACATAATCAAGAAGCTCAGAGAAAATATTGCTTTTCAGACTTTTAAGGTAAGCATTTCGGTGTCAGACCTTAATAGCAGACTTAGAACCAGAGGAGGAAAAATGTTATGGAAGCTGATGAAAAAGTGAAGAAGAGGGTTATAATCTCATACCTTCTCAAAGGGAGAAAAATCTGAAACCAGTAAGACACAGAAAAGTTAAACTTCCAAGAGATAAATCTGAGAAGTTTCAAAAAGCAGCATATTACAGAAAACCTCTTGCAATTTTATTATACTTATCTCATTTACATTTGCCTAATTAATTTTAGCAGTTTACTTAACCATTTTGATAGCCTGTGAATATTAGATATACAACCAATGTAATTAATTGTGCCCTCAACAAAGTCATTTAATGTCTAAACAATTTAATATCTAAGCAGATTTTCATAAACAAAATTTAGAGAAATGAGAAGGAAATGCATTTTAAAACATAGACCAAGAAAAAATCATAAAATATAGTTTTAACTATTGCTTTTAAACTTAAAAAAATCCTACCAAAATAATAAAGGAAAGTATTCTAGTTAAGACTTGCTATTCTGAACAATGTAACATCTTTACATTCTATAAATATACAAGTTTTAGAACATATCCTGCTTAAAGATGTTAACTAATTCCATCTTGCTAAAGTACTAATATCCCAAAATAAAATTTATTGACCTAATATCACATGACCGTAGACTGAATAAACCTCTAACATCAATCCTTAGCGTCTGAAATAATGGTACAAAGCCATAATTTTTTTTTTTTTACATAAGGATCAACATCAAGCTATTTTAAAAACAATCTAAGTGGTCTCAAAACATTTTTCTACTTATGTGCAAATTCAATTACATGTAATACTTCCAAAGAATAAAATTGTTTTGAGATTCTCTTTGAATTCTAAGAACAACTATTGTGTTCGTTTTGAAATATATCACTGTACAAAAATTAGCAGTTCAAGGATTCATTTAAAAAATTTTCCAGGCAAAGGCTTTTGCTATGGCAACACAATATACATATAACAGGCTAGCTTGAACCGGTACTCAGAGTGACAAAAACCAAAATATCTTCATAAACCTTTAACTATAAATTTATGTTTTTGTGCTTTTACTTAGAGTTTTATTTATTCTAGTTTATTGACATTTATTTTTGTTTAGGCACGCCTACATTTTGACCTGAGTAAGAATCTTGAAGTTAAACATATGGATATTTTTGTCAATAACTGAGGAGATTAAGCTGTTTTTATTGAACCAACAGTATTAAATTAGTCTTATTAAAAATCATACAAACACAGATCATATTGTTTTGGCTGGGTTTTTGGTTTTATAACCTTTGTGTCAAACCTTGATACTTCAAATATAAAAATGATCAGCAAACGTAGGTGAAAATGTATTCTGACAATTTTGAAGACATTTTGATTGGTATTTTATCAATAATTTTAAAAAACAGCTTATTTACCAAAGATTACTGAAGTCACAAGAACTTGAAAAACATTTGGGTTTACATACTTAATTTATTTATGAGAGCTTATTTTATTTATAAGTTAATTTTGGTACCATGTAGACATATAACACACGTACATATACAAAACACATCTAAACACATACGCATACACACAAAGTTTCAATAGCTTTTATATCAGAACTCTAGCCATGAGATCCTCTGAAGTTCCACATAAATCTGTGTACATTATGTTTCTGTTCCTCTTTCTCTGTCCAACAGTGGGCATCCTG
>VBSM01002217.1:42886835-42924004 GCA_008086735.1 Cheirogaleus medius
GTTTTTTTTTTTTACTATCACGTTATTTCCTATATTCAATTTTGAAAACTTTTACTTTCACTTTGATTCAATAAGTATGGTTTCATAGTGATCTGTGATCTTACTTAATCAAGTGTTCAAACCTTTTGACATTTTTGACAACTTCCCCAAATCAAATTCTAAATGAAGTCTTCTTGACCTCAAAGTGACTTTGATATTTCCCAGAAGGTCCTTGGAACATCTCAAAGGATTTGTTCTCTGAGACTGTAAAAAGAGAGATGTTAAGTTAATTATGTCTACTTGATATATTAATTTGAATGGGAAGTATTGTCAAATAAGAAGTGATGCTTAACCTTCCCCAGGTTATATTTTATGAGTCAAATGTTATTTCAAAAATTACAGAAAATTCTTAGAAATCTGTGAATGTCTTTGCTGTCCTGGTATAAAGTTATCAGTCATAATTCCATTTGTTATCTTAAAATGTTCTATGTCACAGAAACAATAAATTTCCCTATCAATTGCAAATGTTCATCAAATCTTATACCATGGCCATTTTATTCACAGTAATTGTTTTACAATGATGCTTTCCTAAGAGTTCTTGCAATCAGCTGTAGGTCAAAGTGCTTCATCTTCATCAAAAAAGTGCTGTCCTAAAGACTCATAGAAAGGACTATGGCAGATACTCTGGAGTACAGGCTTCTGATGACATTATGTAAATAACTTTAGGATTATACTCCTATACTCAGTAAGTATTTCCAGCACTAATGTGGAAGCTTATGGGTTCATAAAACCTCTAACCAAGATCAAGGAGAACAAGAATTAATTATATAGCACTGAGTAAACTGATGAAAAATGATTATAATTTTTATGGCCTTTTTGTTCAAAACTTTTCTAGTTCTTTACTGTTCTATTTTCTTGATACAAGAAACCCCTTTCTCTTTTCTCTTAAGCTATCTATAACTCACAACAATCTAAAAGATTATGCCTTTGTAAAAAGAAAAAAAAAAGAAACATTCATCTTTTCTTCCTACTTGTTTCCTCTAATATTCAGAAGATCTTATTGAATATTCTTATTTTCATGACATTATAGTTATTTGCATAAGTCCAATAATAATCTGTTCTTAATAACAGGACACATTTGGAAACATTGCTTATATTGCCAAGACTTTGACTGGAATGCTATATTTGAAAATGATATACAAAGAATCAGATATGACCAGATAGTTTTAAGGAACTAAGGTTGACTTTTTAGAGCCAGTGCTTACAAAACCCCTTGGTACTGGCCTGGTATCTTGTGTATGGTGCTCAAAGCTTTATAGATGAGTATAGATCACTTTCTGGCAGGCCCTGGAAACAGGATATTTTAGGCAGCTCAAGAAGAGAAGAATTCACCCAAATCCAAATCTATAAATACAATCATGCACTGTGTAATGATGATTTGGTCAATGGAGGACTGCATATACGACAGTGGTCCCATAAAATTATAATGGAGTAAAAAATTCTTATTGTCTAGTGACAATGTAGCCATCATAATGTCAAAATGCAACACATGACTCATGTGTTTGTGGTGATGCTGGTGTAAATAAACCTACTGGGATGCCAGTTGTATAAAAATGTAGCATATACAATTATGTACAGTACATAATACTTGGTAATAAATCACTATGTTACTGGTTTATGTATTCACTATACTATGCTTTTTATCATTATTTTAGAGTATACTCCTACTTATAGAGAAAAACTTAACTGCAAAACAGCCTCAGGCAGGTCTTTCAGGAGGTTTCCAGAAGAATGCATTGTTATCATAGGAGATGACAGCTCCATGCATGTTATTGCCCCTGAAAACCTTCCAGTGGGACAAGATGAGGAGTTGGAAGACAGTGATATTGACGATTCTGACCCTGTGTAGGCCTAAAGTAATGTGCATGTTTACGTCTTAGTTTTTATTTATATCTTAGTTTTTAACAAAAAAATTAAAAGGTAAAAATAATAAAAATTTTAAAAAGAAAAAGCTTATAGAATAAGGATATAAAGAAAATACTTTTGTGCAGTTATACAATGTGTTTATGTTTTAAGCTGTTGCTATGAAAGAGTCAAATAGTTTTCAAAAATTAAAAAGTTTATAAAATAAAATATTATAGCAAACTAAGGTTAATTTGTTATTGAAGAAAGAAAAAAAATTTAAATAAATTTAGTGTAGCCTAAGTATACAGTGTTTATAAAGCCTACGGTAGTGTACAATAATGTCCTAGGCCTTCACATGCACTCATCACTCATTCACTGACTCACCCAGAGCAACTTCCAGTCCTGCAAGCTCCATCCATGGTAACCACCCTGTATACAGGTGTATTTTTTTTTATCTTTCACATGGTATTTTTACTGCATCTTTTCTGTGTTTAGATATGTTTAGATACACAAATAACATTGTCTTACAATTGCCTACAGTATTCAGTACAATAGCACACTGTACAAGTTTGGCTATACCATCTAGCCTTAGGTGAGTAGTAGGCTATACTATCTAAGTTTGTGTAAGAACACTCCCTTATGTTTGAATAACAGCGAAATCGCCTAAAGACACATTTCTTAGAAGATATCCCTATCATTAAGCTATGCATAACTGTATGGAAGACAAAGTCTGATGGCAAGTTCTTGGTTTGACTTTCTAGCCACAGGAAGCTTTTAAAAGTCTAATCTGAGATTCCTTATGAAAAGTTTCAGCAAAGCAAACGAAAAGGCCTATATGATCAACTACCATTCTTACTACATTCATGTAAATGATCAGGTCAAATTTAATGTTACTATACTTTCTTTTCTTTTATTTTCTCAGAGATGGAATCACATTTTGTTGTCCAGGCTAAGTGCAATGGCATGATCATAGCTCACTGCAACCCTTATGCCTCAGCCTCCTGAGTAGCTGGGACTACAGGCACATGCCACCACATCCAGCTACATTTAAAAAGTAATTTTTTTGTAGACATGAGGTCTCACTATGTTGCCCAGGCTGGTCTTGAATTCCTGGCCTCAAGGACTTAAGCGATCCTCCTACCTCAGCCTCCCAAGGTGCTGGGATTATAGGCATGAGCCACCACACCTGGCCAGTACTTATTTTCTAAACAAAAATAATCTTACTTTGACTATCTTTCACCAAAATAGATGTGAATGTAGAGAGAAATTTTAAGTGTCAGTGGAAAACTGTAACCCAACCTGTTTGTGTTCACTGTCTTTGAGCTATTTTCACCCCTTTGTAAACTGCATCCTGATGTTTGTAATTAATGGATCCAGTTTTCTTTCACCCTCATGATTTGGCATCACTGAACTAAAACTGTCTTTTTTTCCTGAAGCCCTGCAAGCTGAAGCTGGATAACTTGATATCACTTCAAAGGGTTGAGCACCACCACAGTTTGGGCTGCTCAGGAAGTTCACCATGGTCCCTCAAGCTCTGGGAAATAACCATAAATCTGTAACTGCCACTACCACCTAAAGATGCTTCAAGCTCAATATCTAGAAATCTTGACTGGAGACCCTCTGGACTGAAAAACTGGTTTATAGTCAGCTCCAACCATTTGTCCTTGTTTTGCTTTTGTTTCCATAGAAATGCCCCTCCTATGCCTAATTGATCACACCATATAAAGGCCTAACCTTGAAGGACAACACACTCCCACCTGCACTACCACCTCCTGAAATGAGACACAAACGTTTACCTAAACTGACCTATTCCCAGGACGGGGAGACAGGTTCACTGACATATGGGGTAATGTGCTTAGATTTGTTCTTTTCTGCTTCTTGATTCTTGCTCTAATCTATGTTCTTCTCTCTCTTTGCAGATCTCTTACCTCTCAGCTACTAATATGAATTTTCTCTTACAGCAATCAACTCAGCTCTTGGTGTGTGAAACTTATGGAAAGCTTCAGATGGGGGAAATAAAGAAGATCAGGATATGCCACACCAAAATATGCCACATTGGCATTAGAATTATTTTGAGCTGAAGGCAATTGGGAATCAAGAAATACAGGCAGAAGAATTCTCTGGCTTCCTCTTTTCTGTCTAATATCAGGGTATAAATTTCCCTTTGTGGAGGTGTTTCTCCCCTCGCCCCGCCAACCCATACCATCCCTTATCACTGGAGACAGAGTTGCACAAATGAACCTTACTAAAGTGACCTGTATCTTCCATTATTTTCCAAATATACTTCCTAGTCACTTCCCCACGATTTACCATTCCCTGAAGCCCAAACCTCTTTTCTTTTGTTATAATGCACATAAGTCCCCAAGTCTGTTTCTTTGAGTTTCAATTCTTTTCTTTTTCATACATTGCAATTTTATTTATCAACTGAGAGAAATTCATCTCCTGATCCCTGAAACAAATGACAATTTGAGGGACAGTTACAACTAAATCTATGCTTATATCTACCCAGTTTTTTACTCCTGAAGTACTTATTGCTTTACTCACCTAACACATTTTACTGTAATAACATTCTGAGAGGCAAGCTTCAGTTAAAGCTTTAAACATGTGGGCTTCCAGAAATATAATGTGTGAGGGGTATGGAGTTCCAAAAAAATGTAACGGGAAGACTTGCATTACCCCCTGCTCTCCTCCGAACATACCATAGTCACATGTGGATCTTACCTACTTTCCTACCCACACCTGAAATGTACAACTCAGGGATATTTCCTAGCAGTTCTAAAACAGGTATTTTTCCATGACTTAGCTTTGCTGTTTGCATTTTTCTCATTTTTTCTTCCCATAATGCTGTCTTCTCTGATTCTCACCACACCCTGCCTTTTTTTCTCCGTCATCACATCCTTGTTCTCCCTGTAAGGTGGGCCTTTGTGAAGAAGCAGCAGCTCTTGAGTGACCCCAATGTAAACTACTAGAAAAGAACCATTTCATTCCATAAAAGGCAAGTTTGAAGAAGTGGCATTTCCCATGAGTGGGTGAGTTCCCCTTACTCAGGCCACATGGGAGGACAGATCGCCTGTTTTCCTCTTCCACCTCTACCTCAACTTAGAAAAACCCGCTGGGGACTGTGGCCCTGAAATGACTCATCTGCCCTCAATGCCAGGTGCTGGCAAAAATGCTTAGTGAGATAGATCCCCGGGGTCCTGGCCACAAGGGTGGGAAAGTGCCCCAGGGAAGCCTAGTGGATCAGGGCCAGTGGTCAGCCAAGACGTAGCAGGGACATGACCTCCATGGTGGAGTTCTTTTGTCCAGTGCCCAAGTGTTAATTCTTTTCTATTAATTCCTGTGTGGGTAAATATTAATCACAATTGTGTGCCTTTTCTCTTGTTAATCTGTTTTTTGTTAGTTTAATTCACAGGCCCCTAGACACTGAACCTAAGAAGGTAGAAGAAAATTTTTTCCTCCCGGATGACTTTCGCATGTGAGGCTCCCTGTCTGTCAATACTTCCTTTACTGGACTGGCTGTGGGGACTATAATTTCCACTCTGGATTCACTCCTTGCGATAAGGAAGTCTTTTCCCAAATACAGATAAAAGTGCCAGCACGTTATGTGAAAGTTGATTATACAAATTGGGTCATTCTTGTCATACCCAACTAAATCAAAGTCAAGGGACTAAGGGTAAAAGCACTCAGGACACATAGCACTAGCTCCAAGAATTGAATTTTCCCTAAGTCCAGCTGCTGAAATGTCTTTCTGTAATCCTAAGACCAGTTTTACCTAGTAGTGGCTGTGACTTTAATACTATAATAGTTTTAGCTGCCTGCCATAACTCACCAGAGCTTGCCAGCTCCCAAAAGCTTTTCTAGTATCAATAAGCTTTCTTTCAAAACAATACATAACACTTCTCTTTCTAATAAAACCCTCAACCATGTCTTTGTTCTTTAGATATACTGAAGACCATGGTGTTTTGTCTATATGCCTTGAATTGCAGTTCTGTGATTACTAAATAAAACACATAATGGAGATTTGACTCTATGTTTTATTTTGACTTTGACATACTTGGTGTCATAAGTAGGATTAAAAGCCCACCTTGGAGAGATCGATGGTGCCCCAAACTGCAGTGTGAGGTATGTACACTCGGGTCCCTTGAGCACCTCACTTTTGTGGGTCACTTCTTTTCTCCCCAGTGAATCTCTTTAAGATCAAACTCCCATTTTTTCTTTTGGCTGAGTTTGGTTTCAATTGGGAATTTGTTAGGAGGGGTCTTTTCCCCTTCTGGTTATAAGATCTCCTATTTAGGAGGAATTTTTCTCTTTCCTGTTTAGTAGCCTTGGCTAGGAGGCATTTTTTTTTCCTTCCTGGTTATGAGGTCTCCTGTTTAAGAGGGATTTTGCCCCCTCTTGTTAAAGAAGGCTTATCATTCTTCTTGGTAAGTACATACTTTATGCTTCATTTGCACGCTTATATTTTAATTTTGCTTTTATGTGTTTGGCATTAAACTGAATCACCGACATGAATGTATTTACAAATGGCCTCTCAAAGTTCAAAGGGATGCCAAAATAGTTCCCCTCTTCTGGGACTCCAGCTGGTGACATGTTCGAACATTATGAAGATCATTCAAACAGTCCATTTTTCTTAAAAATAAACTAAAAGATTATAGGTATAAAATCATACGGTACAAACAGGATGCATATCTCAAATTGCATCTGGAGGCTCCAAAACTCATTCAGGACTCAATGATTGCCCCAATGCGAAACACAGTCTGAAAGCTTCTCTGAGCCCTTTCCAACTCCTTTGTAAATCTCCTCCTCTTTTTCCTTCCCTAAGCTAAACTCTCTTTTTCCAAAACTCCTTAGCTATTCTAGCTTACTTACTATTTAAATAAAAACACTTGAAAAACAGCAGAGACAAAAGAAAATTAGTTACCTTTGTGCTGTTTTTTAAAAGCAAAATATGAAATTCCCATGTAAAAGACACCCTCCCTATACTGACAGGAAAGGCAATACTCTTACCTTCAAGAATGAAGAATTGAGACCAAGAGATTACTACAGAGATCTTGTTGGAATAATTCTTCTCTTTTGGGCCTCCTCACATAATTCAGTCACACTTTCATGGTTATTCTTTGTCCGATCCAGTATATTGCTAACTGACTCAAAATTATTTACCTAAAATTTGATTCATGGCATTCATAAGATTACCTATTAGGGAAAAAAATTATAAAGAAGTTTAGCCTTATCCCATTTTGTCATAAATATAATTTGGATCCAACTGTCTTCTTATAAACCAGGGAATTTATATTATATTTATATTACTATGTTTTTACTTATGACTAAATTTTTAACAAAAACTATAAGGTCTTCACATGCTTTTATTGTTTTGTGTTTTTTATAAGCCATAGATTTCTCTGACCAAGGTACTGGTTTACTGGTTTATATTCTTCTTCTATAATGTGTTGTACACTAATAACCTTAGACATATACTTTTCTAGTGTCTAATTGAATTCAAGTACTTTTCATGAGGTTCGACTTCCAGATTATCTAAACAGGCTTCCCATAAAGAGAAACAGTTATACTACAGAGGTTATTCTTTACCTTTTACGTAATTAGCCTAAGAAAGTGGAGATTTCATGCTTTAAGGTAGTTTCTTGTACTTTGTGCTGTCTATATTGGGTTTTTGACTACTTGGGGAAAGCTGAGTCATGTTTAATTACAGGTCTAAGTTCTTTTTTTTCTCAAATATATAACTTTTTGTATTTGCTTTTGAAGTCTTTCAATTATCACTCTGATTAAATAAATATTCTTTCTCTATGCAATATAATTCTACTTTAATTAAATTTAAATTTATTGAGAAATTGGTTACGGATAAAAAGGTTAAAGTTGTTTTTTCTTCATGTAACTCTGTATTGCCTTTAGAGCCTTTTGATTATCACTTTGGTAACATGAATATTATTTCATAAATGGCCTATGATCCTATTTTGATTAAGATTTTTAAGCCCTTTATCATCTTTGACAAATTTACCCAAAACCAAATTTTTTTTTTTTTTTTTGAGACAGAGTCTCACTCTGTTGCCTGGGCTAGAGTGCCATGGCTTTAGCCTAACTCACAGCAACCTCAAATTCCTGGGCTCAAGCAATCCTCCTGCCTCAGTCTCCCAAGTAGCTGGGACTACAGGCATGCGCCACCATGCCCAGCTAATTTTTTATATATATTTTTAGTTGTCCAGCTAATTTCTTTCTATTTTTAGTAGAGACTCTCACTCTTACACAGGCTGGAAAACCAAATTCTAAGTTGTCTTTTTTAACCTAAAATTGACTTTGAGATTTTTAAGTTGGGCCACTGGAAATTTTCAAAGGATGTGTCTCTCTCCCTCTCATTAGGCTTATTTGATGTTAAATTGTATGAAAAGCACTGTCAAAAAGAAAATACTAAATCTTCTTTAAATTATACTTATATGGATATGTTATTGATGTAAATGTTCTAAAGATTATATAAAATTTGTAACGGTCTGATGGTCATGATGTGACACTATCAGTCACCATTCTGGTTGTTATGTTAAAATGCTGTATACAATAGAAATAACTGAATTTCCTTGTCAATTGCTGAACTTTTATCAGATTTTAACCATGGCTATTCTAAGTTTTTATCATTTACAGTGGTGATTTTACTCTAAAGGCATCTATAATAAGATTTATAAAAAGAACTAACAAGTACTCTTAAATACAGGTTTCTAGTAACTTTAAGATCAATCAACTAAATAAAAATTTCCCAAACTCTAATGAAAAAAAAAACACTAGTGGTTTCATAAAACTGCTAATCAAGATCAAATAGAATAAAAATTAATTACATGAAATTAAATAACTGATAATTATAATGATTACAACTTTTATTTGAAACATTGTTTCTTTACTTAAATGTTTTGTTTCCCAGATTTTAGGAAACTTTTTCAAACTATTGTTTACAGCAATTTGGTAAAGTATACTTTTATGAACAAAGGTAAAACATTTACCTATAGATTGGATTGGTTCCTAAGTTCTAGGTTCCTCAAATCTAATTTTCTCCCATGGAATTACTAAAAATTGACATTGCTCTTTCCTAAAGACCTATAAACTGAAGCTAGACAACTTGATGTGAATTTCAAACAGCAAGCCTCCTGCCTAACGTATGGACCACACAGAGAGTTCACTGAACTGCCTGACGCCATAACCAGAGACATTTGAACTGCGAATTGCTGACTTCATGCTGTAGACAGCTTTTCCCATGACCGTTTAAACAAAACTTCATCTCATAATAAGATTCTTACCCCTCTTAAAGCCTACCTTTTTCACTTGACAGAACCTGATGTAAAACATCTTTATTTTTATTTAAAAAATTTCCTTTTAGAGATGGAGGTCTTCCTGTGTTGCCCAGGCTGGACTCAAACTCCTGGGCTCAAGGATCCTCCCACCTTTGCCTCTCAAGTAGCTGGGACCACAGGTGTGGGCTACCTCATCTGGCAAAAATCCTTTGACAATATCTCTAATACAACTTTTTATTCAAATTTCACTAATGGTCCCTTTTATAGAGTTGGCACTCTCTGCTTTAATTCAACCCTGTTTTAAAAGTGCTACTCAGTGACTACAAGTCTCACTCAATTTCCCCATAGTCTTTTGATTTGTTTAGTTGGTTGCCCTTAGGCTTGGGCTCTGGTTGCAAAACCATTGTACAAACTAATTTTATTATATTGTCACTAATTATTTTTTGTATTATGATCTTTAAGCTCTGTTCTTGTTGCCTGTTCTCCCAACAGGACAATGTTAGCCCAACACTTCCAAGATGATTGCTAATACCTATGGGACTAATAAGATAAAACTCATTCCTGGACTCCAGACTAACCTACTCTGAAAAAATTTTTTCCTCTGTTCTCTTTGTTACTCAAATGTGGTCCAGGTCCCTGACACTGACTTCCTCACTGTCCCTCTAGTATAGGACCACAGACAACCAGGACATGTCCATCATGGCACTGAAGGACGATTAAGCCTGATTTCAAGATTGTTGATCAATGAAGATTTCAGAGAAAAATACTGAACAAAAGAGCAAAATAAGAAGGTTGATTGTACCAATTGGGTTATTCCTGTCATACCCAACTAAATCAGAGTCAAGGGGCCAGGGGAAAAAAAGCACTTATAGCACATAGCACCAGCTTCAAGACTCGAATTTTCCACAAGCCCAGCTGCTGAAATAGCCTGCTGTAACCCATAACCCTAAGACCAGTTTTACCTAGCACCTGCTGAAATGACCTGCGGTGACTCTAAGACAGGTTTTACCCACCACCTTTACTCTCCAATCAGAGGTTCCCAGCTCCCAAAAGCTTCTCCATTGCCAAGGAGCTTTCTTTCAATACAGTAAATGACATTTCTCTTTCTAATAAAACCCCAACCTCCTCTTTATTTTTCAGACATACCGAAGACCAACTTCATCTGTCTGTATTCCCCAAATTGTAATTCTGTGATTCTGAATGTTTAGAGATTCATCTTTATTTTTATTTTATTGAATAAAGACTCAAAAAGACTTTAAGTGGACTTCAACAGTTACCTGTAAGTCATTGTCATTATTATCCACTGTTATTGGTTGGTGGGCTTCCTATAAAACACACTGGATATGGAAATAAAATTGAATATGGAAATAAAGAAGTGGGACCAAAGTAAAAGATAAGTATATATATTTTTAAAATTAAACATATTAACAGAAAAAAGATAAGTCTATTTTGTTAATAGTAGAGTAAGGGCATTCTAAACAAGTAATACACCAACAGAAAGAGCAAAACCAGGGTGCAAATGTGGGAAATACCAGGCTCCAGAGTCACATGATTATCAGACACCTGGGGGAGGGGTGGGCATAGAAGTGGTGGTGGTGGGGAAATAAGATGATAGGGAAGCACTTGCTGTAATTTGCAGGGAAATAATAAAAAGGATAAGGAGAAAGTGAGGGAAGAAAGACATGCACACTCACCAACATCACTATTTGGCTTCCTGCTAAGTGCTAACTATCATTTGTTAAGGGCAGTGCATATGTTGGGCACTGTCCTAAGCAAGTTATATTGGCTCTCATATCAATTTCTACAAGACCTCTGTGAGTTAGGGTCTGTTTTACTACTTTGTGGAAAACAAAACAAAACTGAAGCTCAGAGAGGTTATATAATCTCCCTAAAGCTATTAATAGAGTGAAACTGGTATGTGAACCAGCCCAGCATAATTCCAAAGCCCTTTTTTCCTCTCTAATTTCTTTCATTTAAAAAACGGCAAATTAAATTTTGTGAAGAAAAAAAAAAAAACTAGTTGAATCTAAGCACCATTTGTTTTAACCATGGGGATTGTTAACTCATCAACATTTGCTGAGAATTCATGAATTGTTAATAGAATTGTGGAAGTACTATCACCTTTGCTGATGCCTACTTGAATAGAGCCTCTTAATTTAACTCCAGGGTATTTAAATTGTTTGGCTTCTCAGAAGCTTCATTTAATAGGGCTTGACCTGGAAATTGGCCAAGAGCTCTTGGCAATAGAGGTAGCCCGTACTCCAAGAAATCTTATTCCTTATAATATTAAGAAGCAGAGCAAAAGGAAGACTATCACTGAGTACATATTGCTCTATTGATCCAGCTTGTATGTCTTGTAAATTATTAATGGTGATTGCATACTCCCAGAAAAATAGAAATGCAAATAAACAAAAAGCCCTTCTTATTTGAGAAGCAAAGTGGCTTTACATATTGTACATGACTATAAACATCAGATGCTCTGACTTTTTCCTCCGTGTTGGCCCATTTTTTAAAAACACTAATGAAACTGAACAGCTCAAGGGCATTATAAAAAAGCAAATGAGGCTGATACTCTAATTAGAAGCAATTCAAACTAAACAACTTACACTGTGGCCTAGACTGCTTCATAAAATTGAATTTAGAAATTCAAGAAAATATAATGTAGAGGTGCACGTGAATATTTACCAATGATACCGGTCATGTAAGTATTAGGCCAAGTTGCATATTTATAGTCCCAGAGAATATATGAATAAATAAGAAAAATAAAGAAGAAAAAGGGGAAAATATGTAAACAAGGAACTATTAGCATTTAATATCTATTCTTCCCAGGGCAAAATAAATTAATTGTGCTAAGCAAAAAACAAAAGGAGATCTTAAATTATTTCCTTCAGTTTTTTTTAAAATAATCCTAAAGGTTATGTATTCAATCTTCCTCAGGTAATAATGATAATCCACAGGTAGTGCTGTTTTTCTTTGACAATATGTACTAGCAGAAATATAAATCAGATGAAATGTTAATGAATTCCTAGGCTTTTATAATCAGAATTTTAGATATTTAAATGACTTTACAGATCATCTAATCCAGTGTTTCTCAAAGTGTAGTCCAGAGACTACTTGAGTCAGAATTAGTAATGATGATTGAAAAAAATGCATATTCCCAGAAGTCACACCAAACAACCTAAATGAAAGTCTCTCATTGAAATGTATCACAGCAGCCTGCTAACTTTGAATGCACACAATGTTTTCTTTATTCTCAGACACCACGGAAAACTCAGAAGAGTCCTCATGGCCCTGCTTCTTCCATCCTTTGCCCATGTTCAAAGGATTAGGTTTAAATACCCATGATATGGATGGAATGTCTATATACCTCTCCAAGTCATATGTTGAAGCCCTAACCCCTAATGTGATGGAATTACAAAGTGGGGCCTTTGGGAGATAATTAAGTTTAGATGAGATCATGAAGGCAGAGAGCCTACGATGTGATTAGTGCCTTTGTAAGAAGAGGAAGAGACACCAGCGCTTCCTCTTTCCATCATGCAAAGACATCAAGAAGGTAGCTGCCTATAAGCCAGGAAGTGGGCCCTGATCAGAACCTGGCCATGCTAGCACCCTGATCTTGGACTTCCCAGCCTCCAGAACTGTGAGAAATACATTTCTGTTATTTAAGCTACCTAGCCTATGGCATTTTGTTACAGCAGCCTGAGCTATCTAAGACACCCACTCTGAGCTTGCCATCAGTGTGATTTTAGGTGACTAGAACATGCCTTTCTTTGTCTATCTGGTGTCCATAAAATGATTATCATGAAGCAAATTTTTATTGCACCTATTCCTATATCTTATCAGTGGAAGGATGTTAACATTTTGTAGGAATCAGAGATATTGGCATTTGGGATTTGTCAGACCTGTGCCTGTCAGATTTTAAGTTCTATGAAGTTCATACATAGCCTTGAAATGTAATCATGTGATCTTTTAAACCTGGCAAGGGGAACATTCAGAATTCATACTCAGTCCTGGCTCAGTGATTGTTCTTTTTCTTTCTGCAATGCCATTTCTAGCAATAGTGAAAATACTATACACTTTATGTCATATAAAGACAGTGTTAACAATATTTGAACTAAGAATAACTGCAACTATGAAGGTCTATAGAGTTGTTTTTAATTCAAGTGAATAAATCACAAAAAGATTAGTTTTAATGTTTTGATAAAGAACTATGACTAAAAGGATCTTGAAAATAATTAAATTTGACCTCCTCATTTTACAGATGAGGAAACTGAGGCATAGGTGTATTAAGTTACTTCTCCAAAGTTTATAATGACAGAATTCTATCTAGACACAAGACTTTGACTCATGGCCCAGTGATTTTTTCTTTTCTTCTTCTTCTTCTTCTTTTTTTTTGAGACAGAATCTTGCTGTGTCACCCTGGGTAGAGTGTAGTGGTGTCATTGTAGCTCACTGCATCCTCAAATTCCTGGGCTCAAATGATCCTCCTGCCTTAGCCTCCCAAGTAGCTGGGACTACAGGTACTCCAGGCACTCACCACCATGCCTGCCTAATTTTCTATCTTTTTTTAGTAGAGACAGGGTCTCACTCTTGCTCAGGCTGGTCTCGAACTCCTGAGCTCAAGCAATCCTCCTGCCTTGGCATTGCAGAGTGCTAGGATTACAGGCGTGAGCCACCACGCCTGGCCCAGTGCTCTTTTTTTTTTTTTATCCCTGTTACTCATAAGTACTGTCCATGGTGTAGTAGCATAACATAATCTGGGAGCTGGACCAGTGCTTCTCAACTTCAGTGTACATGAATCTCCTCGCATTTAAAAAAATGTAGATTTTGATTTAGTAGGTCTGGGATGCTACATTTTTAACAACCTTCCAGTTGACATGTAGTGAATTCCTATACTATCATTTTGCCTGGTCATTCATTATTAATATAGTTGAACTTTCTCATACCAGAAGCAGGACTCAGTCCCCCTTGACCCAGTGTCTAGTTCTCCACTTCCTCCCAGTTTCTAAGTTTGATCAATCCAGGTGTCTGCCTTATGTAAACACTTTCTGATGCCCACCTCCCTATGGGACAGCTAGACACATCCTATTTGACTTGCTCCACAGACTCCCATGCCCCACATGGACTGTACAAATATGCCACAGTGACCACTTCTGAATCACAGCATAACTCCACGGAGCTCATGCCTGCTTGCTTTAAACTCACCAATTAGAACTTCCCTTGGTAAACCTTCTTGGGTAGCACCTAAGGCTCCAATAGAGGCCTCAGCCCACTGGTCCTTACCTCTCTGTTGCTCCCTACCTGCTGGTTGTGCATGTCTGACTGTCCCAGATGGCACCCCCCTTCCCATTGGGCGTGTGAGGCATGCTGCCCTCCTCTCTCTGGGATATGTAAATAATACACTGCTTGTGTTATTGCATGTGTTTTATTGTGCTGCCTTCTCTGTGTATCACCCGACCGACATAGCTGAACCTAACTCTCTTCCTGATCAGGACTTTCCTAGAGAGTGGCTGTCTTGGTAGGAGCAAACTGTATACAGGTCAGACAAGAGTCACAAAAGTGTCTGCCAGTATAAACAAATTTCTGTGAATGGGACACTTGGTCACATGTTGAACACAGGCATTTGACCATCCACCAGGATAAAGAAGTATCCCGTGCAAGGTACACTGGAAACATCCATGACCACCTCCCCAGAAGCCCGTCAGGGGAGGACTATATAGCCACTCTGCAAAGAGAGACCTTAGGGGGCCAAATTAGAGGAAAATCACAACATGGTGTCTACACTACTGATCTCTAGGCCACACTTTGAATAGCAACACCATGTTGATGGGTTGATTGAGGCCCCTTTCTCCCTGAGGTTCACTTTCCTCTAGCAAGGGGGAAAGGATCTGCTCTGGCTCTACCAGAGGCTTAGATCTAAATGCTTTTCAAGAGATGGTTTTTATAAACATACATGTTCTTTGTCAGCTTCATCAATGTGGGCATAACTGAGAAATAAAGAAAAGAATAATAACCTGATCCTTAATCATGAAAAGTGTTTACTACCTAGTTGCCATAAAAGACTAATAAAAAACATAGGTGGATTGATTATTATTTATATCTGACTAATGATATATATCAAAAGATTATTAATTAAAAAGGACAACACTACTACTCCACCATCAAAGATAGAGTGTGACACCTAAATTGAAAATACGTATCAGGGCTAATTTAATGTGTTTTACAAAGAAAGGCCTGAATCTGTTGGAATAAAGAACACAGGTGCTCAATTTAAGGAGGAAAACCGTTGCATTAATCCATAATAAAAAAATTCATTACTAGGTGGATTTGAACACCATGTATTCCTTATTTAAAAAGACCTGACATTATTCAGCAAACATTTACTCAATGACTACCATGAGTCAGAATGCACAAAAGCACCTGAAACTCAAATAGGAGCCAGGTTTCTAATTTCCAAATGGCAGAAAAAAGATGAAATACAATCCTATGGAAATATTTATTAAAGACCATCAAGTGGGACAGTAGTGATAATTAGTAATTATAAAGTATGTTGCATTTTTAAGACCCTTTACACATTAGCTCACTAACCCCATTGAGAGAAAAATAAACCTTTAATTCCTTCTAACAGTCAGCAAGAAAAATGGGGCCAAGAAATTGTATGATTTATTTACAGCAACCAAGAAGGTAACCTAGTGTTAAAAAAAATTATCCAAAACTTGGAAATGGGGGATGGAACAAATATAACCTTTCAATGTAATATAGGCTGTTGTATAAAAGGTTCATCCAAGGATTATTTTATTCTCTGAGTGAACATACCTGTGTTTGACTTTGCTATTTTACTGTTGATTAGAGTCCAAATCCTGTGAATAACATGCTGACTTATAGATTTCTATTTGATAGAAATGGTAAATACAAAGGTTATGGTTTAATTGTTTTGTAGGACATTAGCAATTTGTATTCAACATTCCACCCATCACCCCTGGCCTCCAAAATGCCTGTAAGTAAACAGTTTCTCAAAATAGTCTTTGAAGAAGCTTTTTCATCTTACTGGCTCCCTACTTAATGACTTAGTATATCTATGACAAATATTTGTATTTGTACAGGTCACTTTTAACATTTTTGAAAATTATATCTAAAATGATATTACTCTAAAATTCAATAAGAAAAAAAGTGTTCTCTGATTAATTTAGCAGCAACTGAATAACCTTTGTATTCTAATAGCATTGTCTGTGACCCTTATCACATATTTAATATAGACTGATGACTTCTTCTGTGTATAATCTCTCTTCCTAATAGATTTTAGAATATCATACTTGTTTGCATCCTAAAGAATGAAAACAATGAGAAAATATGGTAGATTCTCAATGTATTTTTTTTTTTTGAGACAGAGTCTCACTCTGTTGTCCAGGCTAGAGTGCCATGATGTCAGCCTAGCTCACAGCAACCTCAAACTCTGGGCTCAAGCAATCCTTCTGCCTCAGCCTCCTGAGTAGCTGGGACTACAGGCATGCGCCACCATGCCTGGCCAATTTTTTCTATAGATTTTTAGTTGTCTGACTAATTTCTTTCTATTTTTAGTAGAGATGGGGTCTCAGTCTTGCTCAGGTTGGTCTGATTCTCAATATTTACCTTGTAAATAAACTGAATGAAAAATGACATTAATGTGCACAAAGTCAATGTGTCCAAATTGGTATTTATTGAGTACATTTTAGATAATTCTAGCAAAATAAAACTGGCTGTAAGGGAATTAGAAGAGAGAAATGGTAAGATTTGCATGTTTCATATATATGTAAGTCTATATGTCCTGTCTCATTTGAAGAATAACTTAAGTTTTCAAGGACACAAAAAAAAGTTACAAGCACCTATAGCAAGGTAGCATATATCAATTAAAATTCAAGTGAAGGAACAAAAAGAAAGTGATTGGTTCAGAATGACAGATGGCTTACACATGTATCTAAATTAAACATTGATCACAGTGAGGGTGTAAGACTTCCTAGGTTTGCCTGTGGCTATATACAGTAGTGATAAGGAAAAGCTCCCCAAAAAAGAAGCAGAATAATTCTTTCTTTTTTTTTTTTTTTAAGACAAAGTCTCACTCTGTTGCCCAGGCTAGAGTGCCATGATGTCAGCCTAACTCACAACAACCTCCAACTCGTAGGCTCAAGCAATCCTTCTGCCTCAGCCTCCTGAGTAGCTGGGACCTGTTACAGGTGCATGCCACCATGTCTGGCTAATTTTTTATATTTTTAATAGAGTCAGGGTCTCGCTCTTGCTCAGGCTGTTATTGAATTCCTGAGCTCAAGCAATCCGCCCTCTTGGGCCTCCCAGAGTGCTAGGATTACAGGCGTGAGCCACCACACCCAGCCAGAATAATTATTTCTTGACTGTCAATATTGTTATATTGTTGTTAGAATACAAACATTCTATATAACCTTTTTTCCCCCTGTCCTAAGCCCTGTATCAGTACATGTAGTATATTATACATTCAACATATATTATTAAATTAGCAGTTTTCTGTGATCTTCAGTCCAAAAGTTTGTGGAGATCCCATTTCTTCCTTTAAAAGTGTTTAGAAGGTTAGAGGTGACTAGACAAAAGAAAAGTAGGTAAATAATCTAACAGTACTGACAATAAAATGAATCATTCGTAAACAGTCAAAATGATCTTCCAAGCCTTATTTTCAGAAAAGCTTAAGATGCTGTACATAGCTGTCAAATAGGAAACATTCACATCCCTAAGAAATAGATGACATGCAACCAAAGATATCAAGCATAATTAATGAAACAGACTTCATGAAAAATTCACGTAAACAATTGTTTTGGAGCTAGCAAATAACCTGTATAGTATTACTCATTTGATGTTCGCTTATTCACAAAGACATAGTTTTTCTTATGATGTGTTATAATGCCAAATTCCATGCTGGGAACACTCATCACAGTTTCGCAATTTAGCTAAATATTTGTACAACTTTATTACAATGTTGAATTTTGATGAAATATATCCCTTGTAGCATTTGCTTAGTTTTTCTCCTTTGATTTCACAAATGGAATCAACTCATCATCCATACAAATGCTAAAGAAAAATAGCACCAGTATCTTAAAAGAGGGTCCAGGAATGACTCAGAGTATCATTTATTGTCACACTGTCATGCTTCAACCCAAAACATACACATAATGCCCATCTTTACCCAGCCTAACGCTCTTCTGATTTTGCCTTACAAGAATGTGTGGGAGTCATGTTCAAGAAAATGGTGTTTGAAAATATTTCAACGTTTCAGTCACAGCATAAGGAATCTTCAGCATGTCCCAGAGCAGGTCTCACTTAACCAGCTGCACTGACCTGTCCCTTTGCTCTTACGGCAATATCCCATCTTCCCCATCTCATCCCATCTCCTGCTGATAGTCATTATGGGGTCCCTGTTAGCTACACTATCTTCTGCTGGTGCAGCCCAACGTTTCCTAGTCAGGCATCCAGGTAATCCACAGTCCTTGGGGATTTATTTAACATTGAGTGAAATCAGGGTTTACCTGACCCTGGTGCTGGGCACTCAGCCACTTCAGATACATTTAACAGAAACTTTTAAGAATTCTTCTTTTAATTTGGCTGATGTTCTCAGCAATATCAGTCTACCTTACAGCTCTAGCGTTTAGCTGCCTGATCTATTGGGAGTTCCCCTTTGGACTAAGCCCTTGTTTTACAATTCAACCCCATCTGCAAACACTGGACTCAATAGGTGGGGTCACTGTGACTCCAAACACCACCCATGTCTCACTTGTTCTAAACCTTACTATAGTGAATTGTCCCACACAAAAACTGGAGGAGGGGGCTGTGTAGAAAGCAACAAAGAAGGCACAGTTTGAAAAGTATGCTCCTAAAAGATGGGCCCTGAGAATGAAGCAAAAAGTGCAATAGGTAAGAAATACAAAAAGGGCAATGTATTTTGGTAAGAAATATTAAGAAATATGAAGAGGATGATGTATCATATCATCTTTCCTGGAAGACATTTCATCTTTCCTATCATCATCATCATTCCTGTAAGACAAACTATTGGCAAGATATTTCTTCCTTCCTTTTTTATTTATCTAAGAATTATAATTCAGAAGTGGTTGTCACTGATACAGTAAAATGTATATTTGAATTATAAAAATACATTTTTTTTCTGATTTGGCTTATAATAATAAAGACTAGTTTTGCCATAATTGTCATATGCAGGACATTTTACATAAATAGAATGAATTAAATATGAATCTCTGAAGTTTCAACAAAAATCTATTTAAAGCATGTACATTATGTGCAATACACTGGAAATACAATTATTTGAAATTATTATAGGCCGGGCGTGGTGGCTCATGCCTGTAATCCTAGCACTCTGGAAGGCCGAGGCGGAAGGATTGATCGAGGTCAGGAGTTCAAGACCAGCCTGAGCAAGAGTAAGACCTCGTCTCTACTAAAAAATAAAAAGAAATTAGCTGGACAGCTAAAAATATATAGAAAAAATTAGCTGGGCATGGTGGCGCATGCCTGTAGTCCCAGCTACTCGGGAGGCTGAGGCAGAAGGATCACTTGAGGTTAGGAGTTTGAGGTTGCTGTGAGCTAGGCTGACGCTGTGGCACTCTAGCCCGGGCAACAGAGTGAGACTCTGTCTCAGAAAAATAAATAAATAAATAAATAAATAAATAATTATAAAATTTAAGGTGTCATTTAAAAATATTCAAGGGAGCACATCATTTAAAAAAATTCTTTTAGGGAGCACATCAGTAAAAATCTTTGAAGACTATTGTCCTAAGAGACCTCTCTCCTCTCAATTTCAATTTCTACTCTAGGCTTGGAAGTGAATTGCTATAGAGCCTACTCCCTGAGGAGTGAGTGATCAATTGTGGTTTTTCTTACCTGTCACCAGTAGCCTAAGTGATATCTTTCCCAAGAAATTATTTTCTATTTTCCCGGGGGAACAAGGCAAATAAGTCCTCTTTTTACGTGGGCCTAGAACTGGAGGCCATTTTTCACTTAAGATAAAGCTTAGTTTTCTATGCCTAAGCTTCCTAAGTTCAGAGCTCAGAACGATCATTTTGGTCAAGCAAATATTGCGTAGGATATATTTGTACTAAAAGATATTGTTTACCTGAAGTTACATTAAACAGAGCATTCTGTATTGTTATTTGCTTAATCTGACATCTGGCAACCCTACAAATATTTAGATCTAGTAAATATTAATATTATCTTATATTTACTGGTTGCCTAATAGCTGTGTGAAAGATGGGCTATTTTATTATTGTTGTGGTTTTCTAGAATATCTGAAGTTAAGGGACATTTCAACAGTTTTTGTTGGGAAAGGTAAATAAAGATAGATTATAAACTCCAAATAATGCTTCTATTTGGAGAAGGAAAAGCACTGATTCTGATCTTTCACAGCAAACACCTTGCAAATCCATAAGGAAGCAAGTAGAAAGGATGCTCCCAGCTAAGCTGTTCAACTGTTGCTTATGGTCCTTCCACATTTGCCACCACATGAGCCTCTGGCAAAGCCCCTTAAAACTTTCAGCCACCTCCTCAATTCCAGCCTTCTAATTTGAGTTAATTGCCTTGTTGGTTTGCCTTAAGCAAATGTCAAACTGATCGATCTGATAGCAACGCTTTGGGGCCCTGAATTACAGTTGTAGACAGCTAGGTTTATACACCACCCTGGGCTGTGCAGTTCTCCCTGTGGAATTTCTCTCTTGATCTTTTTAAGCAGGAGAAAGATCCAGCAGGAATCTCTATGGGCATGATGATTATGACATATACCTTTTGTTACTCCTTTTTTGTAAAATAGGCAAATGATAAGCTGAGGTCTTGTAAGTCTAAGCATGTCAGTTTTATAAGCATATGGGCTTCATGTATTAATTTTTAAAACAAACCTTAGGAGAACATTCACTACATTGATAATCACTGATTCATGAGATGCTAGCATCATTGGGCTAGTCTTCTATTGATTTATTTTAGTCATTTAATTAATTAATTAATTAATTACTTCAGTTAGGGATTTAGACCCAATCTCAGAGATAGGTACTTGCTCTCACATTCATTTCATCCAGCCCAGTGGTAGTTATTTTCTTTCATTTTTGACGAATTCAAAAAACAGAGTATCTTGTTCAGATTTTAGCCAAGGCTTCCTTTTAAATTAATGCTATTATTATTTTTTAGCTCTCATAAGAAATTCAAATTATGAGTCTGTCTGAATACTTTGTTTTAATTTTATAAATTACATAGGTACCTTCCAACTAATAACTTTGCTGCTTCTTTTATTCCTTCATTTTGGGACAGGAAATATATTCTTAGTTCTATCTTGGGACAAAGATACTTTCTGGATATCAGGGTGTTTGTTGACATTAACAGATGGTTTTGGCAGTTCTCATCCTCATTTTCCTGGCCTTAGATAGTTGGATAGATAGGATGTTTAATCTTAATCATCTATTTACTGAAAATAAACTGAACAAGTATTTACATATTAAAATATATTTGGAAACCATCATATTTTTAATTTTATAAAGCAAAGTCTCTGAAAATGTGTCATTTAGTTGGCTACAGATATATCACAAAGACCATTTAATACAGTGATTACAAGGAAAATAGCATTATATGACCACTGTCCTTCATTTGCAATGTCATGCTAAATAAAACAATTGTGCTAAAACTTTGACAAACCAATGCAGATAATCCAAGATAGTAAGATACTACACCCTTTGCTGGATATTTACCAAGAAGATGATAAATGGCCATGGGTTTTATAAGATATCTATCTAATGTGGTTTTCTTCTATGGTGATATACTGAAATTAAAAGTGATTTGACATTAAAAAAAACAGACAACGTTTGTGTGGTCAGCTAGATAATTGACCAAATGATCCTCATTTATCTTCCATACCTTTCTTTAGGTCTTCCTGTTAAAAGTCTTTGTTGATGTGTATGGTAAAGGCTGTGTGGTGAATTACTTTAAAATATTTTAGAATGTGATACATGTTTATGTGTATGTGTGTGAGAATTAGACTTAATCTACAACCTAGGAACCTTTAGTTAAATTTCCAGAACACTACTTAGTGATTTGCGTTTCAGAGGTAACTATGTTAAAAGCAATTTTTCACTGGTTTGTATATTTTTAAGATAACTTTTAAAAGATAGAATGATGATTCTCATGCAAATATAAAATGAACACATGTCAAACATATTTTTAATACATTAATTAATATGGGAGACTAAGAAATGTTACAACATTTCAAAGGAGAGTTCATGGAATACACACACACACATATATATACACACAATCAGAAATGCAGAAATATTTTAAATAAATGCAAAAATAGCCAACATCCACAAAGTAAAAAATTATTAAATTCTACGTGGCAAAATCTGTTTGCATTGCTACGGATAAGAGTCATTTGCATTATCATCTATTAATGCAGCACAGACCGCTAGGCAGAGTCCACTAGACAGGGGGTTCAGTAATCTTTTTTTTAAAGAATTTCATCATTTCCCCAACACTAGGACAATTTTAGTACTATAATACTTTCTATGAAGGAACAAGAATCCAGCAAGAGTTCTTGCTCCAGTAAGAGTGGCTTTTATTGAACTCATATTCATTAGATAATAATTATAAACTCTAGAAAAAATTTGTAAAACAACTATTTGAAGTCATTGGAAAGGAAATGGAGGGCAGAAGTAGACAGAAACTAAAGTACATTTGACCCTTGAAAGAGCAGAAATTTCTTCGGTGAAAAATATGTTTATATGACTTTTCCCTTGTGGGGTGCTCCCAAGACCTCTAGTCAGCATGACTAAAAAATTAAGTTCTCAGAGTCAAATAGTGAAGTTCCAGGTTACTAGAGTAGCTGGAAATTGAGAGATTATATCTCAGAAAAGAAAGAGTCATGGAGGAGTTACCCCTAAATCTGCATACAAATTTCCCCAAATCCACGGTCTACTCCCAAGCAGCACAAACATTGGGCTTGATTCCAAAGAGCATGAGGAAAAGAAACACCTGGAACACTAAACATGATGAATAGAAATTTTAGCTTCTACCTACTCCAGGGGAGACAGAGTTTGGAATTTGAATCATGTAAAGTGAGAGGGGCTTTGTACACACTTTGTGTTTTCCATTGAAATGGCCACATGTTAGAAATAAAGACGATGTCCTTGGACTATGAATTTCTCATAAACCTAAGAAAAAACTCCAAGTGAACCACATTCACAAAGTGAAAAATCAAACTTCCACAAGTTCATTAGGCTATCTGTGAGAACACAAATTAACCCTCTTCAAAGTAAGATAATAAAACCTAGAATCTCTACAATACATTCTCAAAATGTACAGGACATAATAAAAAATAATGGAAATGGAAAGAAACATGAAAATATAACCACTGCCAAGAGAAAAAGTACACGACAAAAAAAGATGTCAAAACAACCCATATATTAAAATTAGAAGACGATGATGTCATTGCACAACTTCTTATTTAATGTTGATATAATGTTTATATGTTATATATACATTATGTATATATGTTGAAGATAAAGGAAAGATGTTCACAAAGAATAAATAAATGAGAACTCTCAACAAAGACATAGAAATTATAAATAAGAATAAAACAGAAATTCTAGAATTATAAAGGATAATATCTAAAATTAAAAAAAAACATTGTATGAGTTTAATAGCAGTTGGAAGATGAAGAATTATGGGGTCAGTAAAAGTGAAGAGGCATTAATGGAAATTATCCAACTGATGCAAAGAGTAAAAATATGTTTAAACTAGATTATGGTGAAGGTTGCACAACTTACTAGGTTCCTAAATATCATTAAATTGTACACATAAAAGGATGATTTTTGTGGTATGTAAATTATGCCTCAATGAAGTTGTTTAAAAAATAACAGAATACAAAGAAAAATCTAAAATATTTATGAACGAAAAGTACACTTCTAAATAACACATGGATCAAAGTGGAAAGCACTAGGAAAATTTAAAAACATTTGAAACCGTATGATTATGAAAAGTCAACATATCAAAATATTTAGGATGTAGATGAAACAGAATTTAGAAAAAATTTTATAGCTTTAAGTGCTTATATCAGAAAAAAATAAAAATTTGCAATAAATTATCTAAGTATCACCATTATAAAACTAGAAAAAGAAGATCAAAGTAAGCCCAAAGTATGTAGAAGGAAGAAAATAATAAATATCAGAGCAGAATCAATGCAATAGAAAACAGAAAAATGATAGGAATAATAATAAAACCAGAAGTTGGTTCTTTGAAAAGATTAGTAAAATGGCTTACCTCTAGCTAGACCAATTAAAAAAGAGAGAAGACATTAATTATCAATATTAGGTTTAAAGAGGAAATACTTTAAGATACTGAGGCAGGAAGATCACTTGAGCTCAGGAGTTCAAGACTAGGCTGGGCAAGATGGCAATACTACTAAAAAAAGAAAAAAGGAAATACTATTGTTACAGATCTTAAAAACATCAAAAATGGTAAAAAAGGGAATATGAATAACAATTTTAATGAATAAATTCAACAACTTAGATGAAATGAAAAAATTCTTTGTAAAACACAACTTTGCAAAAGTGATTCAAAGAGAAACGAAAAATCTGATCATTCATATACTGTTTTAAAAGTTTGAATGCATACTTTGATTTTTTTTTCTTTTTTAACTCCAGTCTTCAGGGCTTTGGGTTGAATGCATACTTTGAAACCTTAGAATTACTAGACCATACATAGAATTATTAGACCAGATTAATTCATTGGTGACTTCTAAAAAAAATCCAAAAAAAAAAAAATATCAATGTTCACAAACATTTTTTTCTCATGAAGTCACTATATAAGAAAGCTGGAGAGATATACCAAGTTTATGGATAGAAATACTCAGTATTGATAAGACATTAATTCTTTTCAAATTAATCTGTCAATTTAATATAATACCAATCAAAATAATAAAAAACATGTTTGTAAATGTTGACAAGATGATTGTAAAATTTATAGGAAAAGGCAAAGCTCCTTAAGTAGACAAAATTATAGTGAAGAGGGAACAAAAAACTTACACTACTTGATTTTAAGACTTATTATACAGCGGGGTATCTCAATCTTGGCACTGACATTTTGGGCCAGATAATTTTGTGTGGGTGTGGGAGCTGCCGTGTGCATCAGTTGTACTTCTTTAACTCCAGATATATTACTTGCATCAAAGTTTACTTTGTCTTATACTGTATTAATGTAGGCACACCAGCTTTCTCTTGGTTAATACTTGCATAGCATATATTTTTGCACTCTTTTCCTTTCATCATATCAACGTTCATATTTTTAAGTGTTTCTATTGTGAATAGAATATATTTGGGCCAATGTAATTACTGGTAGAGTTGGATTAAATCTACCATGTCTTATTCCACTCAGGGTGCTATAGCAAAATACTTTAGACTGGGTAATTTATATGTAACAGAAATTTACTTTTTACAGTTCTGGAGGCTGGGAAGTTCAAGATCAACGTGCCAGGAGATTTGGAGTCTGGTGAAGGCTTGTGGTCTGTTTTATAGATGGCTCTTCTTGCTGTGTCCTCACGTGGTGGAAAAGCCAAACAGACTCCCTCATGCCTGTTTATAAGGCTACTAATTCCATTCATGAGAGTGGAGTCTGCATAACCTAATCTCCTAACGGCTCTACCTCTTAACATGATTGCTTTGGGGATTAAGTTTCAACATGAATTTTGGAGGAACAGAAACATTCAAACCATAGCGTACCATCTTGTTGCTTGTTTTCAATATTTGTTCCTTTTATTTTTGTTCAAGTTTTCTTATTTTCTGCCTTTTTGCTGGATTCAACAAGTGTTTAAAAATTACTCCATTTTATCTCTTTTAGCTTTTTAGATATACCCTTTGTATTAGTCTTTAAGTGGTCCTGTTGCCAATTGTAGTCCTCCTTGACTTATTTCAACTATGTTATGTCAGCAATTTTATAATTTTATGAGTAATTCAAATTACTTTCCACAGTTTAACACAGTTTCTCCTGCTCTTCCTGCTATTACCATCATCTATTTCACTACTATAATAAATTTGTTACAAACTCTATAAGACCTTGATGTTGTTCCTGATTTAAACAGTAAATATTTTTGGTATTTACCCACATATTTACTTTCTCTGATACTCTTCATTCCTTTTGACACTTCTATGCCTCCAGCTGGTATCAGTATATTTTACCATGAATATAACTTCTTTTAGAGTTTCTTTTTTTCTTTCCTCCTTCCTCTCTCTCCCCTCCTCGTTTGTCCCCATCTTTCAGTCCTCCTCTTCTTTTCCCTCCTCCTGTCTACCCTTCTGTCCCCTCCTTCTTCATGCTACCTTCCCACCCTTTTTTAGTGTTTCTTGTACTTTGGGCATGATAACAATTATCTCAGCTTTTGTTTGTCTATACACGTCTTTATTTCGCCTTCACTTTTAATATTTTTCCTGAGTATAATATTGTAAATTGTTAGTTATTTTTCTTTTAGCACCTTAAAGATATCATTCAATCATCTCTGCTTCCAATGTTTCCTTTGAAAAGTTATCTGTTAGCTTTATTTCTACTCTTTAATGTAATAGATCCTTTCCTTTGGCTGCCTTTGTAAGATTCTCTTCATTTTTATTTTTTAGCAGTTTGACTATAATGTGCCTAATGTGTGGTTTTCTTTCTCTCTCCCCCTCAAGATTGGGTCTCATTCTGTTGCTTGAGGTAGACTGCAGTGGCATCATCATAGCTCATTGCAACCTCAAACTCCTGTGCTCAAGTGATCCTCCCACCTCAGCCTCCTAAGTAGCTAGGACTACAGGTGTATGCCACCATGCCTGGCTAATTTTTGTATTTTTTCTTTTTTTTTGTAGAGACAGAGTCTCACTATGTTGCTCAGGCAGATCTTGAACTCCTGGACTCAAGTGATCCTTCCACTTTTGCCTCCCAAAGTGCTGGGATTACAGGCATGAGGCGCCGCACCCAGCCTGATTTTCTTTATTTATCCTGCTCAGAGTCTCCTGAGATTCTGGTATCTGTGAGTTTATGTCTTTCATTATTTTAGAAAAATTTCTGGATGTTATAATTTCCAATATCGCTTCTGTTCCATTCTCCTTCTCCCTCTCCTTTTCATCTGGGTTCCCGATCACACATATAATAAACTAAGTCTTTTTGTTCAATTCTTCCTGTTTTTTTTTTTCACCTTGTGATTCAATTTTGGATATTTACCTTTACCTGTCTTCATGTTTACTAATCGTGTCTTCTGCTTTACCAAGTCTACTATTTTACTCATCTAATAAGATATAAATTTTATGTATTTTTTCTCAGTTCAAGCATGTCCATTTGCTTCTTTTTATAGAGTCCAATTCTTCATTCACATTCGTTTCACTTTTCATCCATTTTGTCCTATTTTACTCTATTAAAATACATTTATAACACATATTTTAATTTTTTCATCTATTAATTACCATATCTTGATCATCTGTGTGTGTGCTTCTATTTTCCTTGTTTTTTTTAATTTTTCAGTAACATTTTTCTGCTTCTTTGCCTGTCTTAGAATTTTTTATTTTATGCCAGAAATTATATATAAAAGAAGCATAGAGAATGACATTGATATTAATTGTTCCCAGAGTTCTCTTTTTCCTGTTGCACACAAAGGAAGTGGGTCTTATCACAGCAATCCAATTGGGAATTGAGCTGAGTCCAACCTGGATTACAGCTTAAGTAGAATATGCTAACCTGTGCTTTCAAATATCTTGAGGAGAATACCTGTGTTGTTTGGTGTAGTCTCCTTTCTCTTCAAGATTCTGTCTCCTATTATTCTGATATTTTGAGACATTTCACTACACTTTTCCTTTTGAGCCTCCTCCTAGTCTTCTACATAGCTCCAGAACTCAGTAAATCTCCTATGAGGAAAACAGGCCATATGTTTGGGGCTCCTCTGGATTCTAGTCTGCCATATTATTTTCTTCATGATATTTTTTCCAACAATGTTTTTTGTCTTTTTAATGACACTTGCCCTATTCTGCATTTCTGCATTATATTATAAAGAATGTTGTCTCTCCCCCAACACCCACACGCACACCAATTTTACATTTCTTGATGGTAGAGTAATTAAAAATTTTCTTTCTATTCTCTATAAAACCTAATGCATAGAGTAGCCTTCTAATATTATTCATGAAATGTAAATATCTATGAACTTAAATGCCCCTGGACATAATAGATCCTGAGGTAGTTGTTAACTTCACTGAACATAAGCTTTCAAAGGAGTTCATTAAAATTTTGGTTTCTGGATATCACCCAGAGCCTGATTCAGTGGGTCTGGATTTGAGTCCAGGATTATTCATTTCCAACAAGTACTTGAGGTTTTTCTGCTGCAGGTGATCCTTAGACTTACTTTGGAAAAACTCAATTATAATCCCTGACAATGTGCCACAAACCATGCCTGAAGGTTTGCCACTATCATTTCCTGAGCACATCCAATACTGAGTTATATAATAAGCACAATGGTTATAGTGAATGGAGATTAGAAATTGAAATACTCACCTCTAGAAGTTTAAAGTCTAGTCAAAATTATAGGACCCATACATTAATAACCCTCAGGCACACTTACAAAGCAATAACAAAATAAGTGCTAACTGGTAGAAAATAATGAGACATGTGACCAATGGATTGAATTGAGGACTCCATTAAAGAGATTTGGGCCAAATATTGAAGTAGATGAAGTCCCTGTAGTGGTAGCAGGAGTGAATAAGTTATTTCAAATTGAAGGAAGAGGTTGAACAAAAAGAATATAGTTGGTAGATATGTCCTGATGTTTTGTTTCAAGGAATAAGCAGATGAAGAAATTTCTTGCTGCTCTCTTGGAAGCTATTGTCTCCACACTCAACATGTATATACATTACCAATCTCCATTTTATGGACGGCATGTCTTTTTTTATTTTATTTTATTTTTTTTGAGACAAAGTCTCACTCTATTGCCCTGGCTAGAGTGCCGTGGCATCAGCCTAGCTCACAGCAACCTCAAACTCCTGGGCTCAAGTGATCCTTCTGCCTCAGCCTCCCAAGTAGCTGGGACTACAGGCATGTGCCACCATGCCCGGCTAATTTTTTCTATTTTCTGTAGAGACGAGATCTCACTCTTGCTCAGGCTGGTCTTGAACTCCTGAGCTCAAACGATCCACCCACCTCAGCCTCCCAGAATACTAGTATTACAGGTGTGAGCCACTGTGCCCGGCCTGGACACATGTCTTGGTCTTGCTAAAAACCAAGATATTTACTCTGATTTCTGCAAATTCAGCCATTATGATCCACTTCTGTCCACCCACCTCACATTATGTTGCTAAGCAGTTTTACTTCAAGCTTTGTTTGTGTGTTCTCTATATCAATTTGTTTTGGGATGCCCCGCTTGCAGCTGCCCTAATTCTGTACAACATACAAACACTATTTAGTAATATTCATCTCATTTGTTCTCACACACGTCCTGGCCAGCTGACTTGTGGTGCTGTGAATTCAGCTGTGCAGTGTGGGTGTACTGGCTGCATTTCAAGACTTCAGTGATGCTTTTTCTTAAGGCTGTAAAGATGTAGGACTTCAGGGGAGCTTTAATCTAGGACAGGACAATTCTAGGTCCATGGTACTGCCCTGACTGTACCTGTGACATTCTGTGATTTAGCGAACTTATCTCTGCATACCCTACTCTGTTGGCCTGGATGTTGCTTCCTAACTTCAGCAACCCCTAGCTTTGCCTTATACCAGTAACACAACCAATAGGTAGTCCTCATGACTTCTTTGTAGAATAATCAGAAAAAAAAATTGGACTTATAATATTGTTTTATTTTTATTCCTAATTATGTTGATTCATACAGTTTGAGAGCTGAGTTCTATAACCATAGCTAAAAGTTTGTCTATTTTTTCATTTGTTTATGGATTTTACATAAAACAATTTTTAAAATGTGAAAATAAGCACAGTTATAGGTGTTAATTATCATACATCTTAGTCATGCTAACAAAAACATGTTTACTAACACATTATGCAAATTAACAAATTTGTTTACACAATAATAATTATTCTGAAGTATTGAGGCATTTTTTAAAAGCATAGAGCCTAACAAAGTCTCAGAAGTCACGTGACATCTCTCCTGGAACATTCTATTCTTTGACAAAAGCCTCCCATGTTCAAGCGGAGATGTCATAGGCTCCTCTTTATGGGAAAAGTGTCAAAAATGATTTAACCTCCACAATGACTGACTCTTTTTGTCCCAAATCCAGAAAAGTCTTTTTTGTAGTGGCCCAATTATTCATTTATCCTTGTAGTGACAAACTATTAGTTTGCTTGGGCTGCTGTAACAAAATACCAAGAGAAATTTGTTTGACCCCAGTTCTGGAGGCTGGGAAGTCTAAGATCAATATTCCAGCAAATTTGGTTCTTGGTGAGCGACTGCTCCTGGCTTGCCAATAGCCACCTTCTCTTTTAATCCTCACATGGTAGAGAAAGGAAGCTCTGCTATCTCTTCCTCTTCTTATAAGGGCACTAGTTTCATCATGGGGGCCTTTAGCCTCATGATCTCATCTGAACCTAATTACCTACAAAGGACCCACCTCTTCATACCATCACATGAAGGGTTAGGGCTTCCACATATGAATTTTGAGGGAACACAAACATT
Organism: Cheirogaleus medius; assembly: GCA_008086735.1. Lineage (NCBI taxonomy): Eukaryota > Metazoa > Chordata > Mammalia > Primates > Cheirogaleidae > Cheirogaleus > Cheirogaleus medius. The sequence goes on from VBSM01002217.1 coordinate 42,917,674, forward strand.
CAGTCCATAACACAAACTTTCCATGTGGCTTTGCAGTCTCTTCTACTCATTCATAGTAGGAGTGATGTTTTTCCTGCCCTTGACTTTGGCCATGGATACGTGGACTTGCTTTGGCCAGTGATCTATTAACGGAAGTAACAGTAGAATTTGAAATGCTCATGTGTCACGTGGCTGCCCTCATGCGTCTTTGCCACTGCCTTTAGGGAACATTCTCCAGCTTTACTTCAGGTCTCAGAAGGAAGATGAGATAGGTGTAGAGCAGATCCAGTCCAGCTACCACAAATGGAAAAAGAAGAACCCAACAAATCTACAGCTAAATAATTATTTTAAGCCACTTAGTTTTGGCGTGGTTTGTTATGTAGCAACAGTCAACCAAAACTGCTTTATTTTGTTCCGAGTATCTCTTGTGTTCCACAGTGGAATTGCAAAATATTTTTTATATATGTTCTCTACATTTTCTCTCAAGTGTATTCTCAAGTGTTTTTGCTTTTATATTGCTGCTTTGAATGAGTGTTGTTACATTATATTTTAAAATTGTAGATACCAAAGTAATTAAGATCTGAATATTAATTTTGCATCCAACTACCTGACTTGTCTTATTTTTACTAATACTGTTTCAATATTAATTATAAAAAATTGGTTCTATTTTGTATAGATATTAAATGATTTGATTAAAATAATCAAAATAAATAGCTTTAAATAATCTATGTTCCACTGTCTTCAAAGTCCAACACCACAATTTTCATTCACAATATCTTTACCTGTGAATTTATTATTTCAAGTCATCTTTTATGTAACTGGATCACATCCTCAAAAGATTATTTTAATCAACTCTATATAGACATAATTTACATGCAACAAAATATGCACATTTTACGTGTACAGTTTAATGAGCTTTGACAAATGTATACAACTGCATAACCACCACTATAATCAAGATTCAAAATGTTTCAATTACTTTAGAAAGGATCCCTTGAGCCCCTTTGAAGTCAAACGCTATCCCGAATCCCAAACAACACATTGATCTCTTTTATGTCACTATAGATTAAATCCGTCTCTTCTAGAATTTGGTAAAATTGGAATCATACAGTATTTACTCCCTTGTATCTGGCTTCTTTGGCTTAACATAATATTTTTAAAATTCATCCATGTTGTTGTGTGTGTCGGTATGATTATTATTTTTAAAATTGTGAGTAGTATTCCAGTGTATGAATATATCATAATTTACTCATTCATCAATAAATAGATATTTGGGATGTTTCCAGATTTGGGCTAATATGATAATTATTCCTATTCTGGTTCAAGTCTTATTCTTGTACAATTTTTTTATTAGAGATGTCATTTCTCTTAAATATATACCTAACAATAGAATTTCTCAGTCATGAGGTATTTTGAATGTTATTAGACATTTCTGCAAAGGTTTACAAAATGGTTGCACTATTATATACCCCTACCAACAATACACGAGTGTTCCAGTTGCTCCCCATTCTAAATAGTATTTGATAATATTAACGTTTTCAGTTTTAGCCATTCTAGTAGATATATAGTGCTATTAAATTGTGGTTTCAATTTGCATTTCCATGATGACCTAGAATGTTGTTAAACATCTGTTCATTTACAGTGATGCCAGACTTAACAGGGTTATATTCTAAGAAATGGGCCATTAGGTAATTTTGTTGTGCGAATATCATGGAGTATATTTACACAAACCTAGATGGGATAGCCTACTACACACCTAGGTATAGCCTATTGCTTCTAGGCTACAAATAGGTACAGCATGTTACTTTACTGAATACTGTAGGCAATTGTAACACAATGGTAAGTATTTGTGTATCTAAACATACCTAAACATGGAAAAGGTACAGTAAAAATACCGTATAAAAGATAAAAAATGAATAGAGTTTACAGGACTGGAAGTTGCTCTGGGTGAGTCAGTGAGTGAGTAGTGAGTGAGTGTAAATGTCTAGGACATTACTGTACACTACTGTAGACATAAACACTGTGCACCTAGGCTATACTTAATTTATTTAAAATATTTTTTCAATAATAAATTAACCTTAGCTTACTGTAAATATTTTACTTTATAAATGTTTTAATTTTAAAAAATTTTATTTTTTGGTAACAATACTTAGCTTAAAACATAAACACATTGTATAGTTGTACAAAAATATTTTTTCTTTATATCCTTATTCTATAGGCTTTTTTCTATTTTTAGCATTTTAAATTTTTTTATACTTTTTTTTTTTAAAAAAACTAAGACACAAACACACATTAGTCTAGGCCTACAGAGGTCAGGATCCTCAATATCACTGTCGTCTTCCATTCCCACATTTTGTCCTACTGGCAAGTCTTCAGGGGCAATAACATGCATGGAGCTGTCATCTCCTGTGATAGTAATGTCTTCTTCTAGAATATCTCCTGAAGGACCTGCCTGAGGCTGTTTTACAGTTAACTTTTTTTTCTTTTTGAGACATGGTCTCACTCTGTCACCTTGGGTAGTTTGCAGTGGCATCATCATAGCTCACTGCAACCTCAAACTCCTGGGCTCAAGTGATCCTCCTGCCTCAGCTTCCTCAGTAGCTAGGATTACAGGTGCATGCCACCATGCCCAGAACATCGTTTTTTATATATATTTATTTTGTGTAGAGATAGGGTCTTACTATGTTGCTCAGGCTGATCTCAAATTCCTGGCCTCAAGTAATCCTCTTGTCTTGGCCTCCCAAAGACCTGGGATTGTAGGCATCCACCATAACCTGCCTTATATTAGGTTTAATTTTGATTTTTTTTATAGCTTCTTACTGGGGAATCTTAGATAATAGATTTTAGACCGTTTATCTTTTTTTCCTAGGTAATTGCTTTAATTATATCCTACAAATTTTGTGTTGCATTTTAATTTTCTCCTAATTCACACTTTCTAATTTACATTGTGATTTTTTGGGGCCCATGTTCATTTGGGTCTATGTTATTTAATTTCTAAATATTTGGAGATATTCTAGGTGTTTTTCCATTATTGACTTCTGATTTAATTCTGTTGCAATCAAAGGAAATGATCTGTAATTTATAGGAAATGCTTTTATGGTACGGTAAATGCTCTATCTTGATGAATGATTAAATTATGTTTTACAAAATATGCATTCTGCTGTTGTAGCGTGGAGTGTTCTGTGTCAGTTAAGTTGGTTTATAATGTGCATATCTTCTATACCTTACTGATTTTGTGCTTATTTAGTCTATCAATTACTAAGAAAGGTATGATGAAATCTCTATTACTGTGCATTTGTTATTTTTTTATAGTTCCATCATTTTTGTTTGTTTCATGTACTTTGATTTACCATTTCTGGGAGCCTTCATTTCTTTGTATACACCCAAAGTCCATCTGGTGTTGTATTTTTTGTTTGAAAAACTTCTTGCATTTCTTGTAATGCAAGTCTTCTGGCAACCAATTCCCTCAGCTTTTGTTTGCCTAAAAAAGTTTTTAATTTTTCTTCATTTTTGGAGGATAATTTTTCTGGGTGGATAATTTCAGGTCAACAGTATTTTTAATTCAGTATCTTAAATATGTCATCTCATTGTTCTTTAACTGACTTTATTTATGACCAGGAGTCCATGTTCATTCTTGCTTTATATCCTTAAGAATAGAGAAACAAAAAAGATAAGCCTTACAGCTCACTGCCTGGAGACCACTTTGCAGCATAGAGAGGCTGAAGCCAAACAGAGCCCAGTAGTGCTACTGAGTTGAGGAGATAAAGTTGAAAGTTTGTGTTAGACATGGACGCTATAATTTTCAGGACCTATTATTACTAAAAAGAATAGAGTTTCGAAGGAAAAGAGGTTTGTAGTTCTGCAAATGTGTCCTCTTGAGTCTTTGAATACTGATCCAAGCATGCATGTGAGGAGACTCCTGGAGCTAAGGAAGAACCATCACAAAGGTGTGGACACAGCAATTCCTGGAGTTCACATAGAGGTGGGAATACTTCATGTTCTAAGCACCTGCAGTCAAATGTCTTTCTAATCAATGGGTATTGGATCTGGTTCTCAGAAGTGCACTGCCTCTGCACAAGGGCCAAATTAGCCTTTGCCTTGGCTATTTATACCCTTACTAATGAAGCTTAAAAATCAAACCTCAAAAAGATCAAATTGATTCCAAGTACACTACCAAAAATATGCCCCCAAATCTTTAAAGGAATATTTCAAAAATATAAAGCAATGCAAAATATGTATTTCTTGCATTCAATCAAAACTTTTTCCCCATTTATTTTTTCTTTGTATATATTCATGGGTGTATAAGTACAATTTGTTACACTGATATATTGCATAGTGGTGAAGTCTGGCCCTTCCATCACTGAAGCAACACACACTGTACCCAGCAACGACTTCCAATCATCGACCCTTCTTCCACCTGCCCACTCCTCCAATTCTCCATTGTCCATCATTCCACACTCTGCTTCCATGTGTACACATTATTTAGCTCCCACTTATAAGTGAGAACATGCAGTATTTGTCTTTCTGTGTCTGATTTGTTTCACTTAAGATAATGGCCTCCTGTTCATCCATGTTGCTGCAAAAGATATGATTTCATTCTTTTTTACAGCGGAATAGTATTCTAATGTGAATATATAACACATTTTGTTTAATCTTCTATTGATGGACACTTAGGTTGATTCCATATCTTTGCTATTGTGAATAGTGCTGCAATAAACATACCAGTACAAGTATCTTTTTTTATAGACTGACTTCTTTTCCCTTGAGTAGATACCCAGAAGTAGAATTGATGGATCATATGGTAGTTGTATTTTTCGTTCTTTGAGAAATCACCATACTGTTTTTCAGAGGTTACACTAATCTACATTCCAATCAGCAGTGTATAACAGTTCCCTTATCTCCACATCTTTGGCAACATCTGGTATTTTTTCTCTTTTTAATAATGGCCATTGTGATCAGTATAAGATAATATAACATTGTGGTTTAATTTGCATTCTCTGATGATTACTGATGCTGAACATTTTTTCATATGCTTTTGGCCATTTGTTTGTCTTTGAATAATGTCTGTTCATGTCTTCAGCCCCGTATTCAGTGGGGTTAGTTGTTCTTTTTGTTGAAGTTGAGTTGTTTGAGTTGCTTGTAAATTTTGGATATTAGTTCCCTATCAGATGTATAGTTTGCAAATATTTTCTCCCATTTTTCATGTTGTCTGTTCACTCTGTTAATTATTTCTTTTGCTGCACAGAAGCTTATACTTTAAGTATCATTTATTTTTGTGTGTGTGTTACCTGTGCTTTTGAATTTCATTCATTCATTCATTCTTAGTTATGAATTCTTCGCCTATACCAATGTCCAGAAGAGTTTTCCCCAGGTTTTCTTCTAGTATTTTTGTAGTTTCAGGTCTTACATTTAAGTCTTTAATCTACCTAGAGTTGGTTTTTGTATATAGTGACAGATAGGGGTCCAGTTTTATTCTTCTGCATATTTCCCAGCACCATTTATTGAAAAGGGTGTGCTTTCCTCAGTGTATGTTCTGGTGGACGTTGTCAAAGATCAGTTGGGTGTTAGTATGTCATTTTATTTCTGGGTTCTTTATTCTGTTCCATTAATTTATATGTCTATTTTTATATCAGTATCATGATGTTTTGGTTACTGTAGTCTTGTAATATAATTTGAAGTCAGGCAATGTGATGCTTCCAGCTGTGTTTGTTTTTCTCAAGATTGCTTTGGCTATTTGGGTTCTTTTGTAGTTCCATATGAATTTTAGAATTGTTTTTTCTAATTCTGTGAAAAATGTCATTGGTATTTTGATAGGAATTCCATTGAACCTGTAAATTGCTTTAGGTAGTATAGTTATTTTAACAATATTAATTCTTCTGATCCATGAGCATGGGACAGATTTTCCATTTGTTTTTGCCAACTACAATTTCTTTCATTACTGTTTTATAGTTTTTCTTGTAGAGATCTTTCACCTTCCTAGGTATTTTTTTTTTCTTTTTGCAGCTATTGTAAATGGGATTGCCCTCTTGATTTGGTTCTTGTATAAATCATTGTTGTATAGAAATGCTACTGATTTCTGTGTATTGATTTTATATCCTGAAACTTTACTGAATTAATTTATCAAGTCTAATATTTTTTTTTGGTGGAATCTTTAGGGATTTTTTAGGTATAAGATCATATCATCAGCAAACAGGATGACTTGATATCCTTTTTTCCAATTTGGATGCCTTTTATTTGTTTCTCTTGCCTGATTGCTCTGGTGAGGACTTCCATTACTATATGTTAAATAAGAGTGGGTAGGCCAGGCACAGTGGCTCACACCTGTAATCCCAGCACTTTGGGAGGCTGAGGC
>VBSM01002217.1:42924163-43016664 GCA_008086735.1 Cheirogaleus medius
AAGAAGAAGAAGAAGAAGAAGAAGAAGAAGAAAAAGAGTGGTTAAAGTGTGCCTCCTTCTCTCTTGTCTTTTTCCAGTTCCCCGGGGGAATGTTTTCAGCTTTTCCCTGTTAAGTATGATGTTGGCTGTGGGTTCGTTGTATATGACATTTATTATTTTGAGGTATGTTCCTTCAATGCCTAGTTTGTTGAAAATTTTTATCATGAAGGGATGCTGAATTTTATGTTTTTTTCTGAACATATTGGGATGATCATATGGTTTTTGTCCTTAATTCTGTTTATGTGATATATTACATTTATTGATTTGCATATGTTGAACCATCCTTGCATCCCTAATATAACACCCACCTGATCATGGTGTATTGTCTTTTTGATTGCTATTGGAATCTATTTACTAGTGTTTTGTTGAGGATTTTTGTGTCTATATTCATTAGAAATATTGGTCTGTAGTTTTCTTTTTTTTTGTTGTGTCCTTGACTAATTTTGGTATCAGGGTGACACTGGCCTCATAGAATGTATTGGGGAGAATTTTCTCCTCAATTTTTTGGAACAGTTTCAGGAGGATTAGTTTGTTTTTCTTTGTATGTTTGGTAGAATTGGCTGTGAATCCATCTGGTCTTGGGCCTTTTTTGTTGTTGATAGGAGATTTGTTATTATTGATTCAATCTTGCTACTTGTTATAGATCTGTTCAGGAGTTCTATTTCTTCCTGCTTTAATCTTGGGAGGCTGTATATTTCCAGGAATTTATCCATTTCCCCTAGGTTTTCTAGTTTGTGAGCATATAGTTGTTCACAATAATCTCTGATGATCTTTTGTCTTTCTGAGGTATCAGTTGTAATGTCTTCTTTCTTATTTCTGAATCTGTTTATTTGGATCATATCTCTTCTTTTTTTTGGTTACTCTAGCTAACGCTTTATTAATTTTGTTTATCTTTTCAAAGAAACAAATTTTTTTTGCATGATCCTTTATTTTTTGGTCTCTCTTTCATTTGTTTCTGCTCTGATCTTTATTATTTCTTTTCTTCTGCTAACCTTGGGTTTGATTTGTTCTTGTTTTCCTAGTTCTTTAAGGTGTGACATTAGATTGTTAATTTGTAATCTTTCTACTTTTTTGGTGTAGGCATTTAATGCTATAAACTTTCCTCTTAGCACTGCTTTTACTGTATTCCACAGGTTTTGCTATGTTGTGTTTTCATTTTCATTAATGTCAACAAATTTTTAAATTTCTGTCTTAATTTGTTGACCCAGTGATTGTTTAGGAGCATGTTGTTTAATTACCATGTATTTGCATAGTTTCTGAAGTTCTTTTTTGTATTGAATTTGAACTTTATTCCATTGAGTTCTGAGAAGATACTTGATATGATTTCAGTTTTTAAAATTTGTTAAGACTGGCCTAACATGTGGTCTATCTTGAAGAATGTCCCATATGATGATGAAAAGAATGTGTTTTCTATAGTTGTTGGGTAGAATGTTCTGTAAATGTCTGATAAGTCTATTTGGTCTAAAAGTCAAGTGTTTCTTTGTTAATTTTCTATCTTAATGATCTGTCTAGTGCTGTGAGTGGGGTACTGAAATCCCCCATTATTACTATATTGTCGTCTATCTCTTTCTTTAGGTCTAGTAATAATTGTTCTGTGAATCTGCGAGTTCTGATGTTTGGTATGTATATATTTAGGATTGTTATATCCTCTTGTTAAATTGATCCATTTATCATTATATAATGACCTTCTTGCTTTTTTTTTTTTTTTACTCTTTTTGATTTAAAGTTTATTTCCTTTTAAAGAGTTTTCTTATAGGTGACTAGATGCTTTTTTTTGGTAATTATAAAATCCTTTCACTTTGACTTTAGGCATTCTGATATAATACCTTATGGTGATGTCCTTTTTGCAATGTAATTGCCTGGGGATCCCTGAGCCTCCTGTATCTGGATGTTTAAGTCTTCTGCTAGACTTAGGAAGTTTTCATTGGTTATTTTCTTAAAATTTTTTATTTATTTATTTTTAATTAATTAAATTATTTTTTAAATTTTTTTATTTCAAAATATTAAGGGGTTACAAATTCCTTAATACTTTGATCTCTCTTCTCCCTTGGGAATACTGACAATTTGCAAGTTTGGTCACTTTTTGCATAGTCCCAGATGTCTCCTTATTCATATCCTGAATTGATTTTCTGATTTCTTTGTATTTGTTTTCATATTTCTCTTGCATCTCAATGAACTTCTTTAGAATCAATATTTTGAATTTTGACATTTCAAGGAGTTCTTTTTGATTGGGATCTGTTGCTGGACAATTGTTGTCCTTTAGTGGTATCATATTTCCTTGATTTTTCATGTTTCCTGTGTCATCCTGTTGATATCTCTGCATCTGGTGTAGCAGCCACTTGTTCTAATTTTTGAAATTGCTTTTATAGGGGAAAATTTTTTCCTAAAGATGTATATATGCTCTTGGTTAAGTAGGACACTTTGGCTTTGGTTTGGGGTGGCTGTGGTAGTATGATTTTATATGATTTCTTCAGCAGTACATGAAGTCAATGTTATCTGTGGTTTCCTCAGTGATTTAGTGTATGGCTATTAGTTGACACTGTGGTGAAGTTTTCCTGGGGATGTGGATGCCAACTGAGCCAGTCTCCAGACTCTGGTGGTGGCAGCAGTGGGCTTAGTGTGCCTGATTTTGGCCCCACAGCAGCTTGCATTGACACTGGTGTTAGTGGGCCAATTCTTGTCCCTCTAGGTGTCTTACTTAAAAGCTAATAGTGGGGGGAGTGGGCCGGGTTGACAGGTTCTTGGGCTCCTGGGCAGCTGGTGTTATGTGGGTGATGGCATTAGTGGTGGTCAAGCAATCCACTGGGACCAGAAGGGTCCATGTTGGTGTTGCTGGTAGCGGAGGTAGGTTGGGCAGGCCAGTCTGCAGTCCTACAGCTGCCCATAGCAGGGAGGTGGGTATGGTACTTGGTCTTAGGAAAGCTTGGTCTTCCCTGTCCCTGCCCAACCAGGTGGTAACTGCAGCCTCATTGCCTCAAACTTACCCCAAGGGCAGGGTGCATCTCAGTGTTAAACTCTTAAAATGGCACTGGCTGTGGGCCTGCAACCAGAGAGAATGGGGCTCTGCTCAGGCAAGCAGCATGGGCAAGAAGCTACAGAGAATGCAGTCCACTCTTATCTCAGTCTCATAGCAGCTCATTGCAGAGCTGTGGGTATGTCCCAGGTATGCCTCAGAGAGCTTGGTTTCCTTTTCACTCCCCAGCCAAGTGGCCTCAATCAAAATGTATCAGAATGTAAAGAAGCAGAAAAATACAACTCATAACCAGGAGGAAAATCAATCAATAGCAACTAAGCAAGAAATGATATTTCTTTGTCAAGAAATAACAAAGATGATAAAATTAATAAGCAAGGATACTATATAACTATTATAAATTCACTATATGTGTTCAAAAAATAGAGAAAAGCATGAGAATAATGAGAGACTAAGGAAAGATAAAAAGATGAAAGTGAACCTCTAGGAATGAAAATACATGAGATGAAATATAAAGTGACTAGGATTATACTGCAACAAGAAGGATTAGTGAATTTGAAAACATAGCAATAGAAATATTCAAAATGAAGCAGACATAAAAGACTAAAAGTCAAATGGGGCTACATCAGTGATCTGTGGTGCAGGATCATGCTGCCTAGAATGGTATAATCAGAGTCCCAGAAAGAGAGGTGAGAGAGGGGTTGAAAAAACAGATGCGAAGAAATGATAACTTAAAATTTTTCCAAATTTGATGAAAACTATAAACCCATAGATAAAAAAAATAAAACTCAACAAACTTCAAGCCAAAAGTTCAAGGAAAATCTCAAATAAATTACTCATTGCAAACAAAGCACAAAGGTGTCATCAGATTTCTCTTCAGAAAGTCTATAAGCCAGATGATAATTGGAGATGTCTTTATAGTACAGAAACAAAAAAAGCCAACTTGAAATTGTATACCCAACAAAATATCCATGAAGAAAAACTAGGTAAAATAAAGATTTCTGACTTGCAAAAGTTGAGAGAATTCATCACCAATCAACCAACACTATATGAAATGTTAGATAGACTCACTCAGGCAGAAGAAAATTATATTAGATAGAAATTTGAATTTCTACAAAGAAATGAACATGTATGTAGGTAAATATAAGCAGTCTATTTTTTGTGCCAGAATATTTACTATATTTTTTTCTTTATTATTGCTGGAACATGTCTGTTCTGATGCTCAAGTAATATCTTTCTGCTAAATAATCATTTCTTTCACTCTAAAGTTTTAAGTCAGGAGTGTTTTTTTCCATTTTTTCTTAAAAGTTTTTGCTTTAAAAAATTACAGAAATACCAATTTTATATATATATGGAATCTCTTATTGTATATTATATATTGTGTATTGTATGTACATATTGTATACACAAATATCTACATATATTGTTATTACATATTTATATATATGGAATCTCTGCTAGTGTCTGATTTTCATATCTAACATCATCTTACTTTGTATGTTTATTCTTTTCCTTTTCATTTTATAAAATTTGTGTGCAATTCCAGATTTTCTTCTTTTATTTCAAGAAAGTTTTCATTAATTTTACCTCTAAAACTTTTTGTTACTTAAAAAAATACTGCAACACTAAAGACTAATTTTGTGTATGTGGAAATTCTGCTGTATACATTTTATATTTAGCGTCTCCTCACTTTTATCTGTATAGTTGCTTCCATTTTATTTTATGATATTTTACAATTCTTTATAAAATTATTTATAATAAATCTTTATTATTTTAATGGTAAAATAAATTTAAGCTATGTAATCTACTTTGTTCTCCCTTGTATCATTCTTTATGAAACTTAGAGCCTCCGATATGTGAAATTATTTCTAGATTCATGTTGGGATTAAGTTGTCTGTTTGTTTGTTTGTTTGTTTTAGAGACAGGGTCTCATTCTGCCATCCAGGCTGGAGTGCAGTGATGCAATCATACCTCCCTGTAGCCTTGAACTTACTGGGCTCACGTGATCCTCCTGCCTCAGTCTCCCAAGTAGCTGAGGCTATAGGTATGTACCACTACAACCAGTTAATTTTTAAAAAAATCTTTCTAGAGATGGAGTCTTGCTATGTTGCCCAAGCTGGTCTCAAACTCCTGGATGCAAGCAATCCTCTAACCTCAGCTTCCTGAGTCACATGAGTCACTGTGCCTGGCAGGATTGAGATTTTCACTGGATATAGACTTTGAATGGAAAACTGGGAAAACAATTAATTAAGTTTGCATAAACTGCCTTTTAGCTCACATATCTAGTCTTTCTCTATTTAAATGATAGCTCATCTGTTAATTCAATGAATTTTTGTTGAGACCATAGTATTATACACATTGATGATGCAGATATGAATAAAAATCAGACGAGAACTCTCCCCTGGTGGATATTAGAATTTATTGGTATGGTTATCACAATGCTTATGTCTTTTGGAGTAATATGAACCTATGTCAATGTCAATTCAAATCTATTTCTTTTGTTCAAATCTAATCTTGTAAAGCCCAGTTAAAGTTCCACTCCTATATTTCCCTCCTCCTGTGCCCAACTGATCTCTCCTTTCTCAGATATCATTATTGTAGCAATTTGCAGGCTGTATTTCACACACTCTCAAATTAATTAATCATTGTGCTATTATAGCATTTTTATTCTGTATTTTATGATTATTTTTGAATATATTTGTTTTCCACACTAAAATACTTTCTTTAGATCTGTCCAAGATTAGCAAAGTTGGACATTAGTTCAAATGGTGAAGAAGATTTTATTCAGTAACTAAAGACAGTAGGGAAAGAACTGAGCTCCATTCCAATTTGTGCAGAGGTGATGAGCATTAAAAAAAAAAAAAAAAAATGAGGGAGTAATGAGGAAAAGCAAGCAACGGCTCAAGCAGATCAGGGAAGTACAAAATTACCAAAATTGGGTAGGAGGGTTGATCAGTACGGATGTGCTTAGGCCATTGGTGACTGCTAGCAGGCAATTATTGAAATTAGGATTCCATTCCCTCACAGAGACTGGGAGACAGAGGTCCCATCCTTCCTGATGATTAGATTTTACACGAATGGCTTTCAGGTCCTTGAGAAAGATAACTCTCAGGTCATAAACGGTACATATATATGGGGCATAGGAAGGATTTATAATTGTAAGTTATTTGAAGTAAATTCTCTAAGAAAGGAGGCTGGGTGAGGGGCTTATTGTCAAGTGTGGGCAAGAACAATGGTAAAATTCTTTTGACAGCATTGCTGTTTTTCAGACAGGAATTCAAAGGGGGGCTGAGTCATTCCAGGGATGTAGTCTTAGGTCACCAGAAACCATGCTAGGGTTGGTCAAGTCTCTTTCTGCAGTGGTTTGGATGGAGTAGGTTCTCATGAATGTCAATCCAATTTGTTTAAATTTAATAGTCCTTTAGTAACCAGATTGCAATTATTGTTTTCTGTTGGTATTGATGGGCCTATTCTCTGTATCACTACATACTGAAGATCCCATGCCAGGGCCACCTTGTACAGTTTATACAGTGCACAAATGTGTCTGAATTAAGGGACGAGGGGGAGCTTAAATCCAGGTTCTGCTTTAGTTGCTGTGAACTCCAACACCAGTGCTTCATATCCTGTAAATTCTACAAAGACATCATGTGGGCTAGTGTCTATCCTGCCTATTTCGATACCTGTCATAGGGTTCTAAAAAAATACCAGATGGACATATTCTAAGTTTTTTCTCTGGAGAGTTAAAATAAAAGCAGTTTTAACCCAAATATTTAAATAATTACATTGATTTTTGTCTTGGCTTTGTAATAAGAGAAGTTGGGTTTGCTAAGGTTTAGATGTGTGAGCCCTAGTGAGCACAAGTTGGTCTACTATAGGGGTCTGTTTGATTTAGAGTCTACCAGAGGTTTTCAAGATCATGGATTTGTAGCCAGAGGCCTCTCAAATATAATCACTACCTTGGTAACCAGTGTCACAACCAAAAGAAACACAGATTCCTCTCCAGGGAGTTGACTGTCTTTTTGTTGATTTTGTTTTTGGATTGTGGTAGATTTATCTGTTTTTATTATCTTTGCTATACAAGTTAATGCAGAGGTATTTTCAAGTAAGGTCATGATCTATTCTTGAGTAATACTTGTTATAAAGTCATAGGCTTTGTTTTGGTTTTTTTTTTTATTTTAAAAGGCAATACCTGTTTTTCAACTCAATAGTTTGCAAGTGTTTCATTCCTTCACGTACTGACTTGCACATTCTCATTAATATATCCCAGTTTTTCTCTACCAAAAAAAACCCCATAAAAATTAAGCATCTATTTTGACTTTCTGTAGTGTAACAATTTTTCATTTTATATTCCATAAGAAATCATTTAAAAGCAACAATGCCAATGGAAAGTCTGCTTGGATTAAGAAAATTAATTTTAAAGTTTTTCATGGTAGCACAAGATATTGAATATAATAATATATTCCTCCTTTTGGAAAAAATATCTTGGAAAGTCTAAAACAGCTGGGGTATATATCAGTATCCCGTACTAACCTCAACTTTACTGATATTTAATTTCAGGCTGTGTGTAATTGATAGAACTGGCTTTCTTCCAGTTTTTGACTCAAACCAAAATATATTCAAATATATTCAAATGTCTTCCATTAAGAATTAGAGAGGTAAATTGTTGCCCACTTGTAAGAAGCAAAGATTCTTATTTGTCTGTTTCAAGACTCATCAGAGTACATTCTTCAGTTTCTATGGAAACTATCTCCAACTAAATACGAGAGGGTCTCTGAACAGAACTGAAATACCCATAACAATAGAAAGTGTTTTAATTCTTATGGAAGTTATTTACTTTCTTTTTTTATTAAGTTGACAAATTATTCAGTCAGATCACATTTCCTTGGATATCAATGATCCTGAAGATAATACTTAAGCGAGAATTTGTTTTCTTTTTTTTTTTTTTGGTTGGGGAAGGAGAATGAAAGTGTTAAAAAAAAAAAAGGCTGAATTCTTACTGAAGAATGAAGTTTTTAGTTTTTAAAGCTGGGCATTTGAGCAATATAGGTTTTACTGTTGACTTTATTGGCCATACTCAAAAGTGAATGTTGTAATAATTCATGTTAGTGTTTACTGGTATGTTTGCAGAAAAATAAGTGACGATCTGTGAAATGCTCATTTTTAAAAGTCATTTTATAAGACTTAGCATTAATATAGTTACATTTTTAGTCAACATATCAAAAATACTGCAGACTGTCTAAGTTTAAGAAATATTTACAATTTTGTCTCAATTGGTACAGCTACTGGTATTGTTACAATAAATTGAACATTTCTCCAGTAATAGAAATTCATAGTTGTATTATAAAGGAAGCATTTTCTTTGTTATTTTAGCTCTTTTGAGTAAGTGTTAAAACCAGGTGCAATTGAAACTATTTTATTTTTTTCACTCTGGAAGAAATACCTATTTAAATTTTAGATATTTATGTTTTCATGAACATAAGGACTTTATTTAGAATTTATATTTCATATTTGAAAAAATTTAGAGAAGTCAATGAATTATGGAATGGAAGAGAACTTAGGCATTTTCTAGAAGTAAACCCAGCCTTCTCATTATCCATTTGAAGAAAACAGTCCCATGTGATTGGCTAATTTCCTCATGTCACACCTATAGCGTGACGCTACTGGACCTGAGGTTCTTAGACCCCAATTCAGTATGGTTGGCCTTTCCACCTGACTTATTTATAATATTCATATTTATATCTGAAGACTGTCCAAATGGTAGTGCTATTTCTATGTCTATTATAATAAATTGATTGAAAAACCTAAAGATTTACTACATGTATTGGCCTTTTTGTCAAGAGCATAATTTGTTTCAGTAATCAAGATAGTACTTCAGTAAAAGAAAGATAACCCTCTAAATTTCCTAAATATGAGTGTGTTGAGAAACCCTAATCTGGGTGGCACTAATATTTTAGACAGATAATATGTGGGTAACAATCAGGAGTTGACTATATGGTGTTTGTCATGAAACATAAATACGAATGGATATAGAAACACACATTTATTTCTTTGCAGGTGGGACCTATCTCGATCTCAGGTTGTAGACTAGTTGTGGTTTATTCATTTTTCACGCTAATGTCCTTTATTGGCATGGATAATGGAGAATTTACTGTATATGCATACATCCTGTTCTTATGGAAGTGAAATTTTGGAAATACTATTTCCCATCCTGAAACACAAAACAAGGTTTTAATAAACCCTGATCTGAAATAATGTAAAGTCAAGATGTGTGCAGAATAGAGAGATAATTATCTTTTGAAAAAAGCAGTGGATGTACAGTTTAGAGTCTGGCACTTAAATTTCAATCATGGCACTTACTGGCTCTAGAAGGTGATTTATAAATTATAGAAATCCAGTAAAAACCCTGACATATGAACATAAGGAGGAAAAGCAAGGGATTTTCTCTAGAACAGAATTTACACTTCCATGTCTATTTATTTATAAAATATTGACTGCACCATGTAAAGGTCTGAACAATTAGAGCCTTTTCATCATCGATACTAGTTATACCAGCCCGAATACTTTTACTGACATTTCTTTATTTGGTCCCAGAAGCTACATACAGGAGAGTTTAGAAGATTACTGTCATTTTGTGGAACTTTCTTCCTAGGCAGACTGAGCAGCCAAATGACTTGTTCAATGTAATTTGTGTGATTATTTAATGAAGTTTAATATAGTAGTTATTCTGCTCTTATTTCATTTATTTCAATTACTTACATGATGTCTTTCAGTCCTGTGGTGATTGTATCACAAAAGGGACAATGTTAAAAATTGACTACTTGATAAATAATGTTAAATATATTATCACCCCTCCATCCCTGATTAGAACCCACAGATTGGAATCTACTTCATTCCCTTGAGGATATTTGATGAGATGAGTAAATATTGATTTTCATGAATGAAGTGGTTTTCTTTTAAAGTGTAAAAATGTTGAACAAAACATTTTATCCAAATGATAACTGCTGAAAAGCTCTGGAAACTTGTAACACATTCAACTTGTTCATTCCTCAGTAGGTCAGTCTGTTCAACTTTGCAAAAGTTAAGCCATCTATGTTCTGTCACCACTGATAATTGCTCAAAAATAATGTTCTGAGCCATGTCATGATCATAAAGAGATGAGGACATACGTAGCAGCAGGGAGGAGGTAAACTATAGTGGCAGCAATGTAGCTCTAAGTCAATGAATTTATGCATAAACCTTTTTTTGGTGACCTGTTATAGAGGGTTGAAGAGTGTACATGAACGGTCTCACCTGGGGAAGTGAAAGTAAATAATTTTGAATCATTTTATTAAAGCATGACTCTCATACAAATGTAGAATAAGCATGTATTAAAGATGTATTTGATTGACTTAATAAGGGTGCCAGAAGAATGGTTAAGCTCCTCAAAAAATAGTTGAGATAACATTTGAGATATATACATACTTTATATTATACATATATTATGTATATGTGTATGTATACAAGCATATGTATACATACAAGTACTCTCTTTATATACATATGCATATGTATATACAGATTTCATTATATTGAAAGAGAGATTGAGAGATAGAGAGGTTGATTTATATTCCACTAGCTAGGAAATAAAAGAGTTGCTGAAATAAGTTTACTCAGTAAGAGACAAAATTTATTAATATCCTACAGGGCAATAAAACTATAATCTTTTGGGTTATCTTTTCTGAGAGAAATCATTTGCACCTCTACTGGACAAAAAAATCTATACTATTGACATATAATTCACAGAATCTGGGCCTTGATCAAAGGTAACTAGTAAATCAAACAAGGTACATCCACTTGAGATTTAGGTAGTCCTTGGGTGGTCCTGTTAGACAGTGTTCTAATGTGACATTGAAAGGCCATACAGTGATGTCTTGTCCTATTTTGAATTTGGTATAATTTTCTTGAGCAGTACCAGTTTCGTCCCTGAATACTTGAAGTCTGCATTCTGTAGTTCTAACATTATCATGCTCCAGTGGAAGCCCCCCGTTGTGAGCTAAATTCTCCACCTTAGCTCATCACAGAATATGCATTCCTGCACAAAGGAAACAACTTTATTTCCAGACTTTTTCCAGGGTTGTGCAGAATTTTAATGTCAGGGGAGGGCCTTTGAATTTAAAAAATATTCCAAAAGCATGGAAACAGGAATTGACTGTATATTAATATAAATATGGCAAACAGGCCCCGCAAATATATTTGTATGCCGTATTGGAAAATTCTGAAAAAAAGTGAAGATCTTTATGATGAATATTATTTCTAACATTTATAAACATTTTCAACACAATGTGTGCTTTGAGTGGTTTGTTTACTTTCCTTTGCCTGGCTGCCATCATTTAGTCATTATTGGAATAATCTGTACAAGGCTGTACTGGGAGTTCTTTATTTCAGGGTCACTTTCAGTCCTCAAGATCCACAATTATGTTCACATATTGCACTGCATTTTGTTTATCTCACAAGGCACATTTACCTTTTCAAAGTAAAACTAATATATGTGACATGTACATTTTGAATGCAAGATTTATTTGAACCTATAAGAGGAAGAACTAATGTCCTTCACTTGATACAGTTGAAAACACAACTCCTTAATGTATTGTTTCTAAAAAGAATGTATATTAAAAACATTGCAATAAGAGGTTACAGAATAGTACATTGAAGAACATATGTGGATGTTTTTGCCTGGGGGAATGAAAGTAAATAATTTTGAATCATTTTATCAAAAGAATGCAGTTATCACTGCAAACCAAGGAAAGAATAATAAATAAGAATTTAAGCTAGACACAAGATTTGAAATGTTTCCAACATAAAGAAATGATAAATGTTTGAGGTGATGGATATTCTAAATACCCTGATTTGATTTTTATATACTATATGCATGTATCAAAATATCATATGTACCCCATAAAATGTACAATTATGTTATCAATAAAAATAATAATAGAAAAAAATTAATGCAATTGACCTTTAGAATGCTAATAGATTGTACATATAATCTCAAATCATCTGAACTTTTTATACTTTAACATATACATTTTTAAAGAACTGACTTTTTAAAATGCAACTTTAGGTTTACAGAAAAATTGAAATGATAGTAAAAGTTCCCTTATGCCTCTCATCCAGTTTCCCTTATTGACACCTTACATTAGTATGCTGATGTCACAATTAATGAACTAATATTGATTTTTATTAGCTAAAGGCCACACATTATTCAGATTTCCTTAGTTTTAACCCAATGCCCTTTTTCTGTTACAAGATTTCATACAGGATGCCATAAACATTTAGTTGTCCTGTCTTCATAGACTCCTCTAGGTTGTGACAGTTTCTCACTTTCCTTGTTTTTAATGACCTTGACAGTTTTGAGAAACACTAGTCAGGTATTCTGTAAAATGCTCCTCTATTGGAATTTGTCTGATATTTTCCTCGTGATTAGATGGGGATTACGAATTTTTGGAAGGAAGACCACAGAGGTGAAGTGCCATTGTCATCATTTCATATCAATGGTACTTACTATTATTAATATGACTTATCACTGTTGCTGTTAACCTTGATCACCTGACTGAAGCAGTGTTTGACAGATTTCTCCACTATAAAGTTAGTTTTTTTTCTTCTCTCCCTTTCCATAATGTATTCCTTGGAAGCAAGTTCCTATGCACAGTCCACATTAAAGGAGTATCTATCTACACAAATTATTTGGAATTCTTCTGCATGGGAAATTTGTCTTTTCTGCTCCATTTACTTATTTGATCATTTGGTTCTAACAGTATGGACTCATGGATATTTATTTTAAACTTCATGTTATAATCCATACTGTTTTTTAATTTTACTGCTAAAACCATTGCAGTTTTGACCATTGGGAGTTCTTTCAATTTGCTCATGTGTCCTTTGACATGGCCCTCTCATGCACGGTGCTCTTTTTGTTTGTTTGTTTGTTTAGCACTTCCATTCTTTCTGACAATATGCAATGCTCTAGGCTCTTTGTGTCTATTTCCTGCCACAACCCTAGAATCAGCCGGTTCTTTAAGGAGCCCTGGTTCCTTTCATTGGAGAATGATATTAGAAACTAAGATCTGGGTCCTAGATGTCCTTGTTGCTACTAGGATGATATTGTTTCTAGCTCTCTCAACTGACAGAGCAAGGAAATATATATATATATGTGTGTGTATATATATATATATTTGATAACCATTATATATCTATAACCACTACACATACTATAAATAGATCTGTACGTAACCATCTGTATTTATATTAAGCTAAACATGCGTTCATATTGATGTCTCCAACTCTTCTCAAAAGATGCTTTTTATTAAGAAAAGAAATTTTTTCATGAAAAGGGATTACTCAGTTCAAAACCTCTTTAAGCTACATTTTTGATTTTGATATTATCCCTGTTTTTCTTTTTAAAAAGTTATTACAGTAGACCCATTTGAATATCTATTGGGCTCATATTATTTGATTGACTCAAATGGAAGAACTTTTATTCTTCTGGGTATATAATTTTTTGGTTGGCAATATCTTGATACAATGATCAACTTATCCCTTTTAGTTTGATTACCAAGGAGAAAGACATTCCAAACAGGCAGCTTGGGAGAAAGAAAAGTTAATGTTTTTAATTAAGGTGACTATTTAAAACAATATTTTTTTGTTAGTGACAAATACATATGGGAAAAATTATAGCAAGCAAAACAAAACAGATAATCATGGGTCAACAGGAAAATCAGAACTGTACAAAATCAGAATGGGCTGCAGCCACACTATTTCCTTTGCTGGATTTTTATCAGTTTGGAAGATCACTAATAAGTGATTTCGTTCAAGGGATTCAAGTGATTCAAGTATCAGATGGAACGGAACACTAGACTTAGGTAAGAGGTTAACTTAGAGAATCTGCGATTTCATGGTAGTAAGTACTGTGGTTGGTAATTTTTATCTAAATATATGTTTTTTGAAGAAAGACCTAAATATTTTAAATATGATGAATAATTTCTAGTAAAGTAGAGATAATGGCAGCACCTGTTCCCCCCCCCATCAAATTATGTCTAAAATGTCCACAGTGACATAGTGACCTGGATCCTTGAGCCCAATCATCTAATTCACCCTTCTGAGCATAGCAATGAAGGAAATAGTTGCTGAATTTTGAGTATCTAAACAAGAATTTGTTTGCTACATGGTCCTGATCTTGGAGTGTGCATGTGATTGAAAGATAGAAGAGCAGATAGAATTTGGAAAAAGACTAGAGCAATTTTTTTCTTGGAGAAATGACCAGAATCATCGGAAAAATAGCTTGACGCATTTTGACTTAACTGTACTATATTGACTCAACTTAATGGATTTGACTTACAAAAGTTTGAAAGTCACCCCCAAACTGACCTGAAGAATTCCGCACAGCCCCCAACCTGGAGTTTTGAAAGATGTGAACTTGTTAGATTGTGAAGTGAGAAGAGGTGATCCTCCCACCTTGGCCTCCCAAAGTGCTGGGATTATAGGCATGAGCCACGGGGCCTGGCCAGTCAAAAGAAATAATGATAGCAATAGATTTTAATAAATTTAATAAAATAAGAATCAGTGAGACCATACATATATAATTAAATAGGAGAGAATGAATACCTTTTCTTATAGTAAAATGTTAATAAATATAGAAGGGGTGATTGAGTCAAAAATCATCAAGATGTTAAAATAGGTAGACGTTTGAAGAGAATCAATATTTTCATAGCTTCAAATTATCAAGTTACTTATTTATGATAAAGGAATAAACAATCACTCTGAAGTGGGAAAACCTGTAGATACCACCTTAACTGAGTGATCAAAACTAATTAACATCACTGTTTTGGGAACAAACTAACATCATGTTACTTCTTATATTTTGCACTGAGAATGGCACAAAATCACTTCTGTGATATTTCTACCAAAGTGCACAACAAATCTTATCATGAGGAAAGATCCAACAAAGCCGCATTGAGGGATATTCTTTAAAATAAATGCCCTTGCCCTCTTCAAAATTTCAAGGTCAAGAAAGGCAAAAAAAAAAAAAAAAAAAAAAAAGGCTGAGGAATTCTTCCAGACTCAAGAAAAACTAAAGAGATATGAAAACTAAAGCAATTTATAAAGGACATTATTAAGGTATAGATATATTTGAGTATGGACTATGGGTTCAATATTACTATACCAATGTCTAACTTCCTAATTTTGACAACTATGCTGTGGTTAAGTAAGAAAATCCTTATTCTTAGGAAATACATATTGAAGTATTTATAGAAAGATAGGCATGATGTCTTCAATTTACTCTCAAATAGTTCAGAAAAAAATAGTAAAATGTAGACTGGTAGTTGAAATACATATATGATATACATTTTTTGTGTAGTATATACATTTTATACACACACACACATGCACACACAAAATGATATAGCAAATGGGGCAAAATGTAAACAATGGTGAATTGGAGTAATAGGCATATAGGAGTTCCTATCCTGCTCGTCCAACTTTTACATAAGTTTGAAATAGTTTTGGCAAAGAAGTTTTAAAAAGTGTTTTTTTTTAAAAAAAGATAATAACCTCACATAATCCAATAAAAAATATAAGGAGGTAAAGACAAATAAAAAATTTAAGAATGAGAAAGTAGATATATGCATAGTCCAGAAGTTACGAAAAGGTGAAAAGAAAATACCAGCATAACTCTACCGATAAATTTGAGAATATTTTTCTGGGAATTATAGATGTAATACTAAGTAGCAACAAAAATTATGTTATTGAAGAATATTAAACAAGATGAAAATGTTCATGATATATAGATTTTAAAATACAGAACAGTTTACAATTGACTGACCCTAGCTTTACAAAAATAGACCAAAATTCAGAATTGGAATAATACCTATAAAACAGTCTGGTAACAATGATTATCTCTATGCAAATAATTATGCATGTTTTCTTTTGGGGGGCTTTTCTGCATTTTCCAAATGTTAGGCAACATTGTGTATCACATTTTCAATAGCAACAAAAAAAAGCCCAATTAATGTTATGAAATATCTATGAAAACATAAATCAGAAAAACATGTGCAATGCCTCTGGAAACTAAGGATTAGAATTCAACATATATCAGAATCTTGGAAAGATTTATACTAATCACAAGCAGATGTTAAGTTTTAAACAACTATAATCATAGCCAATGAATGCTTGACCTTTTGCCCTGAACAATACAGGAAGGAGTGGACATAGACCTCTGACAGGAAGAGGGTCAAACAACTTGGAAACTGACCAGACACTTTCTGAGGCAGGAAATTCTTCTCTCCCAACCCCTCCTCCTCATTATTAGCTCATTCTTTCTACATTCATTTAGAATATCTAGAACACCCAGAGTATCATCTAAGTGGATATCTTCCCTGCACAGCTCTGCTTTCCAGCTCAGTCAGAAGCCAGCAACCCCTAGCATTGGAGACGCTGAGAATGGTTGAAGAGGAGTTGGTCAAAGTAACACAACTGTTGTTTCATTTGGCTTGTCATCTAGAGGTTTAAATCTGATTGATTAAAATAAGTTTACATAATGGAATAAATTACTAAAGGAAAAAGAATTTCTAAAAAGATCAATACAAGAAACAAGGGAAGGGAAAAGGAGAGGCTATAATAAAATGTATCAAACAGTAAATATAAAGTATGCTGGATAAAATAAAATCAAACTGATTAATTGATTTGACTAAATTCCCCCATGTAAAGAGAGACTCATATTTGTTTAAGAAATAAAATCTAGGCACATACTGACTATAAGGAACAAATAAAGGGTGAAGATAAAGGAATGGAGAAATATATTAGGTGAATACAAATTTAAAAATCAGGATAATAGTATTGATGTAGTGAAATTCAAAAGTATTCAACAAAAAGAGAAATATTTGTAATAACAAAAGATAAAATAAAAATTGATATAATAATCACTAATAGTTATTTGCCAAATAACCAAAAATAGAGATTTTGAGCAGAATAATTACTAAACTAATTATATATGTATATGATATTTTATATCTGTCACTATATATATTGCTTACTTATACTCATAGAACAATTATAAAAATTAATCTGAAATTGAACAGATAAAAAACTTGGAAAACATTAAAATGAAGATATTTAGTAAGCATGCTCATTCACTAAAATGTGAAAAAACTAAATTCAATAACAAAGAAAACAATATAGACTTAGTTGCTTTGTAATGGAAAATACTCTTTCGATGATCTCAAAAAGAAACAGGATTTTTTAAATGAAGTGTAAAATCACCAAGAGAGTTATGGAAAAGATAACATAACAGATAAAAATCTAAAAGAACACAGCTAAATCTCCACTTAAAGAAACACTTCAATAGGTCTTGATACTTTATTATGAATGAAATACTAAATTGAATGAAATAAGTATTCCATTTGGTAAACTGGGTGAAAGAACAATAAAAGTAATTAAAATGACAATAAGTAAACTAAAATATAAAAGGAGAAGAAAATTATTGCAGGTAAAATTTGAAATTAATTAAAGGCTGTATCAGTTAGCTTTTGTTGTAGCACAAACTATCCTCAAACTTAAATGCTTAGAACAAAACATTTATGTAGCACACAGTGCAGCAGTTTGGCACTATGGCTTGAGATTGGATTCAGCTGGGTGATTTTTCTGCATTGGACTGAGATCTGATCTCTCGGCTTAGGTGCCTGGAATCAGCTGATGAGCCAAATTGAGGCTGGCTCGTTTATGAAGACCTCTGCTGACATGCACGAGATGACTGAGGCCTCTCCCCACTTGATCTCTATCCTCCATTCACCTACCTGGGCTTGTTCAACAGGAGGTTGTAGCAGAAGCCATGGACCTTTTTGATGTGCAGTTTCTGAACTCATACATTTCTGCCATATTCTATTGGCCAGAACAAATCACAAAGCCATCTCCAATTCAAAAACAAAAAAAAAGGAAACAGATTTCATTTCTTGGTGATGGGAAAAGTTGCAAAGAATTGTGTCCACTTTTGCAATCTATCATAAATATATTATATTTCACTTTGTAGAAATAACTTTGAAAATCTGATATAAATGGGGGCTTTTCTATTAAAACAAATTTCAATTATTGCCCCAGAAGACTGAAAAAATTCAAAACAAATCAAGAAACATTTGTTACAAATCTACAATCAATCAGTAGAGAGGTAGGGGATACAAAGACCAGGAATGGCAAACTCCAGCCTATGGGCCAAATCAGGCCTGCTGCCTATTTTTGTCAATGGAGTTCCATTGAAACATAGCTGCATCCATTTGTTTATGTATTGTTTATGTCTGCTTTCGCAGAACAGTAGAGTTGAGTAGTGACAGACACCATACGGACCACAGAGTATAAAATATTCACTACTTGGTCCTTTATGGAAAAATGTTGCTGACTCTAAAATATGCCATAAAAAACCAGTAAGATGGTGTTGTTTTTAAAAACCTACGTAAAGAAAATATTAATAAATGGATTAACGAGACATCGAGTACCTGGAAGAGTCATCTTTAGTCTGCGGAGATACAGAGGATGAGATGTGTCTGACATGTGAAGGACCAGGGAGAGAGCATTCTCTGTAACTGGAACAAGTAAAAAAACTAAGTGATTATGGGAAATTGAAATAAGCTAATAGTGTGGTGTAGTAAGCAAGAGTCCAGGGCGAAATTGGTGTGAGATGATGTTGGAGGCAGGTAAGCGCCAGATCCTGAAGACCGTGGAAGAAGTCTGGATTTCATTCAAAAGCAGTAGGATATATCCTAGGAAGGCAATTATGGGTAGGTGATCTATTGACATATTTACAATTACAAAAAGTAAACATATGTGTGACTATCAACTGATAATAAAAGAACCATTTGGTAAAATTCAGCAGTCTTTCCTAATTACAATTCTAAGTAAAAAAAACCCAAAAAACAAAAAGAAATTCCTTAAAGACAGAAAGAGTTTTTATTAGAAATCACAACCAACAAAAAACATATAAAATAGAAAAATAATCTTGTACTGCCATTAAAATCAGAAAAAAGACAGGAATATCTGCTGTCACCACTATTATTCAACATTTTCTCTAAATATTCTAGCTAATGCAAGAACTACAAGGAATACTCTCATTTTAAAAAGTAAAATTATTATTATTTGTGGCCAATATGAATCTATACTTAGAAAACTCAAGAGACTCAGGTTTAATAACTATTAAAATTAGAGATTTTAATAAGTGGCTAATGATAAATATATAAAAATCAATAGTTTTTATACTAAACATCACCAGATATAAATTAAAATGGAAAATGCCCTGCATTCAAAATGGTGAAAAAATTATACTATGTAGAAATGAACTAAAGAAACAACTCTATGAAAAGAATGTTTGAAAAATGTTAAAACAATACCTGATTAAACAGAAAGACTTCATAGAATGAGACGTTATGCCCTTCCTTCCCAGAATAATATAAGAATCTAATGTAATTTCAATCAGAATCGTAAAGATTTTTAACCCTAGTATTCAATAAAATCATTCTCAAGTTTATGTAAAAGAATAAACGCATGAAACTTGCCAAGAAGTTTACGAAAAAAGAATAAAGTTGAAGTTGTGCTACTAGATATAAAAATTTACTTGAAGCTGCTTAATTAAAATGATAGGATATTGATGTAGAAATAGACAAATGATCAATAGAGTCTACAAATGTATCCCTGTATATATGAAATCCAAGAGAGAAAGGGGTGGGGCGCCGGGGGAGAGAAGGAGGGGGAGAGAGAGAAATATAGCATTAAAAGTTAGTGGGGGAAGAATGTATAATCGTGTTAGTGCAGCTTATTAAACATTTGGAAGAGAAAGGTTTTAGGTCCCCCAATCTCTCACATATAAAATGTAAATCTCAGATGAAGTAAAGTTTGTTTGTTTGTTTGTTTATTTTTGAGACAGAGTCTCCTCACTTTGTTGCCCTGGCTAGAGTGCCCTGGCGTCAGCCTAGCTCACAGCAGCCTCCAACTCCTGGGCTCAAGCAATTCTTCTGCCTCAGCCTCCCGAGTAGCTGGGACTACAGGCATGCGCCACCATGCCCGGCTAATTTTTTTCTATTTTTGGTAGAGATGGGGTCTCGCTCTTGCTCAGGCTGGTCTCGAACTCCTGAGCTCAAACGATCCACTGGCCTCGGCCTCCTAGAGTGCTAAGATTACAGGTGTGAGCCACCGTGCCCGGCCATAGATGAAGTAAAGTTTAAATGTTAAAAATTAAACTATAGAAACATTAGAAGAAAATACAATCTTGTAAACATAATCTTGAAAATACAATCTTGAGGTGGAAGAAATATTAAGCAATACAGAAAACCCAGAATATAAAGTATCAAAAAAAAGAAATAGAATTGACAATTTAAAACTTAAATCACATGCCAATAAAACAGTGTAAGCAAAGCTATAGACGGGAAGGAAATATACATACATACACACACATATACACACAAAATCTCG
This sequence comes from Cheirogaleus medius, assembly GCA_008086735.1. Taxonomy (NCBI): domain Eukaryota; kingdom Metazoa; phylum Chordata; class Mammalia; order Primates; family Cheirogaleidae; genus Cheirogaleus; species Cheirogaleus medius. The sequence goes on from VBSM01002217.1 coordinate 42,944,658, forward strand.
TAATCAAGTTCCTACAGATTATTTTTAAAAAGACAAAAATATTAGGAATATTAAAAAAATGAATAAAAAGATACAGGTAATTAACAGATGAGAAAATGTGACTACTAAAGTATGAATACTTAATCCCAGAGTTTGTTGAGCTTCTTAGATGTGCAGATTAATATCTTTTATAAATTTTGGAAATTTTCCACAACTATTTATTGAGATATTGGCCATCTTTCAGATATTCTTCCTGCCCCTTTTCCTGTTACCTCTTCTTCTGGGTTTCCTGTTATGTTGGTAAGCTTGATGGTGTCCCACAATTCTCTTAAGCTCTACTCATTTTTCTTCATATTTCTTTCTGCTTCTCAGACTGCATAATTTCATTTGACCTATTTTTACCTTCACTGATTCTTTCTTCTAACTGCTCAAAGCTATTACTGAACCTTTCCAGTGATTTTTCCTTTCTGTTATTGTATGTTTCAGCTCCAAATATTCTATTTTTGTTGTTGTTGTTGTTTGTTTGTTTTTGAGACAGAGTCTTGCTCTGTTCCCCGGGCTAGAGTGCTGTGGTGTCCGCCTAGCTCACAGCAACCTCAAACTCCTGGGTTCAAGCAATCCTTCTGCCTCAGCCTCTTGAGTAGCTGGGACTCCAGGCATGTGCCACCACGCCCGGCTAATTTTTTGTCTGTTTTTAGTAGAGACGGGGTCTCACTCTTGCTCAGGCTGCTCTTGAACTCCTGACCTTGAGTGATCCTCCTGCCTCAGCCTCCCAGCGTGCTAGGGTTACAGGCGTGAGCCACCACGCCTGGCCTGTATTTGTTTTTTTAAAAATATACTTTCTATCTCTTCATTGATATTCTCTATTTGTCAAAATATCATTTTCCTGGTTTCCATTATTTCCTTCTCCATGGTTTCCTTTAGCTCTTTGATTGTATTTAAGACACCTTACTAAGATCTTTGTCTCCTTAAGACCAATGTCTGTGCTTCCTCAGGAACAGTTTTTGTTAATTTCTTTCTTTCCCTATGAATGGGCCATACTTTCTTCCTTCTTTGTATGCATCATATTTTTGTTGTTGTTGTTAAAAACTGCACATTTCGAATATTAGCAGATAGTAACTCTGGAGATCAAATTCTTGTCCTCTCTCCAGGATTTGTTGATTTTGCTTGCTATGGGTTATAGTTGTTTGTTTTAATGATTTTTCTAAATTAGTTTTTATAAAGACTATATTTTTTTGTCATGCGTATATCAGAAGTCTCTGTTTCTTTAGTTGTTAGCTAATTCCTTGACAGAGATTTTCTTAAGTTTCTGGAATACCTCCCCCCTAGAAAAAGCAGGAAAGAAAAGAAAGGAAGAAAAAAAAGTGAAGAAGAGAAAGAAAAATTATATTCTCCATGTCTTTGAAGATCAACTCTGTGTTGGGGCACTCCTTCACTGCTTAGCCAAGTCTCTTTACAACTTGACTTAACCTTCACTTCCTGCTTTCATTAAGCCTAAACATCAGCCAAAGGTGAAAGTTTGTGGTCTTTTTAGGTCTTTTCTGATCAGGCATCTTTCTCTGGGTATGTGTGTGGCTTCCTAGGTTCCCCATCATAGGCAAGACCTTTTCAAAGTCCTTAATCCTCTAGGATTCTCACTCCCAACTCCCCCCCCCCCCCCCCCCCCCCCCCCCCCCCCCCGCCCACCAGCTGTCTATTGTTTGCTGACTGTTATTTTTCGCCCCAGCTGGCAGGTGCTCATTCTTTTGGCTTTCAATGTTTTAAGGAACATCCTCTGTCTATTATGAGGAGTACATAATGTTTTAGAGGACAGCCTTGAGAGAGTTCCAAGTTAGGTGAAACAAAGACAGGACCCTTGCATGAGTCCTTCAGGGAATCCGCAGAAAAACATAATTCCTGGGAACAAGGTTCCCTAGGCTCTTTCTGAAACCATGCCCTCATATCAGGAATGCAGGATGCTGTCTTCAAAACCTCTATTGTGCTGGGCAGAGGGGCAGGGCAAGGCTAAGTAAACTGCCACAAAATTCCTTTACTCTGTTTCAATGACCTTTCTCTTGGCTAATTGCTCCCTTTGTTGCCACAAACCTTTGACTATCTTCCAGAGCTCCAATAAAGTTGATTCTGAAATTTTTTTGCCAGGTTTTTGGGTGTTTCTTGGGAGGGACAGGGCCCTGGAAGTTCAAACTCTACCATTTTGACTGATTTCTGTGTATATTGAAATGTCTTTGTTTTTTAGAGATTGGGTCTCACTATGCTGCCCAGGCTGGCCTTGAACTCCTAGGCACAAGCCATCCTCCTGCCTCAGCCTTCCAAGTAATGAAACTCATTTTTAATAGAAGAGTTGCAGAAGTATTATTTTCTTTTTACAATACCAAAATGCAATGAATAGTGTATACAAAATTTAAATTACAGACCAACTTTAGTAATGATTATGTCAAAATATTTTGTGTGTTTCAGTGAAAACTATTCATTATTTACAGCATACCTTTCAGGTTGTTAGATTCCAGTCCTATTCGTTGTCTTTGAGCTATTTTCATCTCTTTTTAAGTTTAGGTAACTGATAAATATGGGAATGCTGCCTTGTTCAGTAATAATTTTAACTTCTTTCCTCCTGTGGAAAAAAATGATTTTTGTCCCCATTTGCAATTCCTCTCAACCTAGCTTTACTCCATGAAGTTGTTTTTCTGTTTTAACTTTTTGTAAAAAGTTCTTATAGATGTATTTTTAATTTTTTATTTTTAATTATTATGGGTACATAATATTTATATATTTGGGGTCCATATGATGTTTTAACACAGGCATATAATGTGTAATAATGAAATCAGTGTAAATGGGGTATCCATTGCCTCAAGCATTTATCATTTCTTTGTGTTAGTAACATTCCAATTCTACTCTTTTAGTTATTTTAAAGTATACCATAACTTATTGTTGACTGTAGTCACTTTGTTGTGCTATCAAATATTGTTCATAATATCTCTCTAACCATATTTTTGCACCCATTAACCATCCCTATTTTATTCCCCACCTCCTAGTGACACCCCCAGTCTCTGGTATCCATCATTCTACTTTCTCTCTCCATGAGATCAATTTTAGTTTTAATCAATCAGTTTTAATTTTTAGCTCCCATATGAGTGATAAATTGCAGTATTTGTATTTTTGCATTTGGCTTATTTCACTTAACATAATGTTCTCCAGATCCAGACACGTTGTTGTAAATGACAGGATTTCATTTATATGGCTGAATAACATTCCATTGTACATTCCACTGTACCCCATTTTCTTTATCCATTCCTCTGTTGATGCATGGATAGACACTTAGGTTGATTCCAAATCTTGGCTAATGTCAATAGTGCTACAATAAACATGAGAATACAGATATCTTTTCAATATACTGATTTCCTTTCTTTTGGAAATATACCTACTCGTAGGATTGCTGGGTCATATGGTAGTTCTATGTTTAGTTTTTTGAGGAACTTCCATACTGTTCTCCAGAGTGGTTGCACAAGTTTACATTCTCACCAACAGTGTATGAATGTTCCCCTTTCTCCACATCCTCGCCTGTATTGGTTATTGCCTGTCTTTTGAATAAAAGCCATTTTAACTGGGTGAGATGATATCTCATTATAGATTTATTTATTTACTTATTGTATAGATTGCTCTTTAGGACCATAATTATAATTTTGATTTGCAGTTCTCTGATGACTAATATTGTTGATCACTTTTTCATATACCTGTTGACCATTTGTACGTTTTCTTTTGAGAAATGTCTATTCAGATATTTTGCCCATTTTTTCAATTGGATTATTTAATTTTTTCCCCATTGGATTGTTTGAGCTCCTTCTATATTCTAGTTATTAATCTCTTGTCAGAGGAGTAGTTTACAAATATTTTTTCCTATTCTGTGGGTTGGCTCTTCACTTTGTTGATTGTTCCCTTGATGTGAAGATGCTTTCTAGCTTGATGTGATCCCATTTATCTAACTTTGCTTTGGTTGCCTGTGCTTTTGTAGTGTTACTCAAGAAATCATTGCTCAAACCAACGTCCTAGGGTGTTTCTCCCAAGTTTCCCAAGCTTTCTTTCATTAGCTTCATAGTTTCAGGTCTTAGATTAAAGTTTTTAATCCATTTTTATTTAATTTTTGCATATGGCAAGAGATAGGAGTCTAGTTTCATTGTTCTGCATATGGATACCCAGTTTTCCCAGCACCATTCATTGAAGAGACTGTCCTTTACCCACTGTATGTTCTTGGCACCTTTGTCGAAGATTAAGTTCACTATAGATGTAAGGATTTATTTCAGGGTTCTCTATTCTGTTCCATTGGTCTATTTGTCTGTTTTTATGCCAGTACCATGATGTTTTGGTTATAATAGCTCTGAAGTATAATTTGAAGTCAGGTAATATGATTCCTCCAGTTTTGTTCTTTTTGCTCAGGATTGCTTTAGCTATTCTGAGTCTTCTGTGGTTCCATATAAATTGTAGGATTTTTTTTTCTATTTTTATGAAGAATGTCATGGGTATTTTGATGGGGATTGCATTGAATCTGTAGGTCGCTTTGGGTAGTATAGACATTTTAACAATATTGATTCTTCCAATCTATGAGCATGGAATTTTCTTTCCATTTTTTTGTGTGTCCTCTTCAATTTCTTTCATCATTGATTTATAGTTTTCATTATAGAGATCTTTCACTTCTTTGGTTAAGTTTATTACTAGGTATTTTATTTTATTAATATTTGTAGCTATTGTAAATGGGATTGCTTTCTTGGTTTCTTCTTCAGATTGTGTGCTATTAGCATATAGAAATGCTACTGATTTTTGTATGTTGATTTTGTATCCTGCAACTTTACTGTATTTATCAGTTCTAAGAATTTTTTGATTGTCTTTAGGTCTCTATAAATACAAGATAAAATTGTCTGAAAAGAATAATTTGACTTCTTCAATTCCAATTTGGATGATTTTCTTTCTTTCCCTTGTTTGATTGCTCTAGCTAGAACTTCCAGTGCTATGTTGAACACAGTGGTGAAAGTGGGCATTTTTGTCTTGTTCCAGATCTTAGAATAAAGGCTTTCATTTTTTTTCTATTCCCTCATTCAGTATAAGACTATCTGTGGGTCTGGCTTACAGCTTTTATCATGTTGAGGTATGTTCTTTCTATTCTCAGATTTTTGAGAATTTTTATCGTGAAAAAGTGTTGAATTTTATTAAATACTTTTTTTGACATCAATTGAAATGATCATATGGCTTTTGTCCCTTTCTCTGTTGATATGATGTATGACATAGATTGATTTTCATATGTTGAACCATCCTTACATATCTGTGAATCTCACTTGATCATGATGAATAATCTTTTTAATATGTTGTTAAATTGCTAGTGTTCTGTTGTAGTATTTTGTTATAGTATTTGTTGCTAGTAGTTTGCTAGTATTTTGTTGAGGATTTTTGTATCTATGTTCACTAGAGATATTGGCCTATATTTTTCTTTTTTTCTTGTGTCTTTGTCTGATTTTGGTTTCAGGGTGATACTGGTCTCATAGAATGAGTTTGTAAGTATTCTCTCTTTGATTTTTTGGAATAGTTTGTGTAGAATTGGTATTAGTTCTTTTAATGTTTGGTAGAATACAGCAGTGAAGCTGTCAGGTTCTGGGCTTTTCTTTGATGAGAGACTTTTTATTACTTCTTCCACTTCATTAGTTGTTATTGGTCTATTCAGGTTTTAGATTTCTTCCTGGTTCAATCTTGGTAGGTTGTATGTGTCTAGGAATTTATCCATTTCTTGTAGGTTTTCTAGTTTACTGGCATATAGTTGCTCATAGGAGTTTCAAATAATCCTTTGAATTTTTGCAGTATCAGTTATAATGTCTCCTTTTTCATCTCTGATTTTATTTCTTTGGGTCTTCTCTCTTTTTTATTTTTTTGAGATAATATTTTCTTATTTATTTTTTTCTTTTTAAAATTTTAATAGATACAAGGGTACAAATTGAAATCCATTACATGTATAGTATAGTATAGCTTTTGGTGTACCTCTCACCTGAGTAGTGTACCTTGTATCCCATAGGTAATTTTTCAGCCCTCATTCCCTCCCACCCTTACCCCTTGTGAGTCTCCAATGTCCATTATACCACTCTATGTGTCCTTGTGTAGGCATAGTTTAGCTCCCATTTATAAATGAGAATATGCAGCATTTATTTTTCTGTTCCCAAGTTACTTCACTTAGGATGATGGTCTCCAGTTCCATCTAAGTTGCTGAAAAATACATTATTTATTCCTTCTTATTGCCTAGTAGTACTCCATGGTATATACATATCATATTTTCTTTATCTACTCATCAGCTGATAGGCACTTAGATTGATTTCATATTTTTGTGATTGTGAATTTGGCTGCAATAAACTTATGGGTGCAGTTTTCTCTTTGATTTAATGATTTCTTTTTATCTGGGTAGATACCCAGTAGTGGTATTGTAATATTGAATGGTAGATCTACTTTTATTAATAGTTATCTGAGAACTCTCCATACCGATTTCCATAGAGGTTGTACTAATTTACATTCCCACCAACAGTATATAAGTGTTCACTTTTCACCACATCTGTGCTAACACCTATTGTTTTCTAACTTTTTAATAATGGTCTTCAAATTGGAGTAAGATGGTATCTCATTGCGGTTTTAATTTGCATTTCTCTGATGATTAGTTATGTTGAGAATTTCTTTATATGTTTGGCCATTTGTGTATCTTCTTTTGAAAAATGCCTGTTTATGTCATTTGCCTGCTTTTTAATGAGGTGTTTTTTTCTCGCTGAATTGAGTTCCTTATAGATTCTAGATGTTAGTCTTTTGTCAGACTCATACATTGCAAATATTTTCTCCCATTCTGTAGGTTGTCTGTTTACTCTGTTGATTATTTCTTTGGCTGTGCAGAAAATTTTAGTTTAACTAAGTAAAATTTGTCTATTTTTATTTTTAATTCATTTGCTGTTTGAGTCTTAGTCATACATTCTTTGCCTAGGCTAATGTCCAGAAGAGTTTTTCCTAAATTTTTTTCTAGGATTTTTATTGTTTCAGGTCTTACATTTAAGTCTTTAATCCATCTTCAGTTAATTTTTGTATATGTCTAGAGATAAGGATCCAGTTTCCTTCTTTTGCACATGGCTATCCAATTTCCTCAGCACCATTTATTGTATAATGTGTCCTTTCCCCAGTGTATGATTTTGTCTGCTTTGTTGAAAATCAGTTGGATGTAGGTATATTGTTCTATTTCTGGGTTGGTTCTTTACTCTGTTGCATTGATTTATGTGTCTATTTTTATGCCAGTATTATGTCGTTTTGGTTACTATAGCCTTGTAGTATAATTTGAAGTCAGATATTATGATGCCTCCAGTTTTGTTCTTTTGCTTAGGATTGCTTTGGCTATTCAGGTTCTTTTTTGGTTTTATATGAGTTTATAATTATTTTCTCTACTTCTGTGAAAAATGAGGTTGGTATTTTGACAGAAATTCCATTGAATCTGTAAATTGCTTTAGGCAGTAAGGTCATTTTATCAATATTGATTCTTCCAATCCATGAGCATGGGACATTTTCCTATCTGTTTGTGTCACTAAAATTTCTTTCATCAGTAATTAGTAATATTCCTTATAGAGAATTTTCACCTCCTTGGTTAAATTTATTCCTACATATTTTATTTTATTATTTTTATGTTTTGCAACTATTATAAATGGGATTGGAGTTCTTGATTTGGTTCTCAGCTTGGTCTTTGTTGGTATATAGAAATACTATTGATTTTTGTATGTTGATTTTATAAACTGAGACTTTGCTGGATTCATTTTTCAAATCTAGGAGTTTTTTGGAGGAGTCCTTATGGTTCTCTATGTATAAAATCATGTCATCAGCAAACAGAGATAATTTGACTTCCTCTTTTGAAGTTTGAATGTTCTTTATTTCTTTCTCTTGCCTGATTTCTCTGGCTAGGACTTCCAGTACTATATTGAATAGAAGTGGTGAAAGTGAGCATCCTTGTCTTATTTCAGTTCTTAGCAGGAATGATTCCAATTTTTCTTCATTCAACATGTTGGCTGTGGGTTTTTTCATATATGGTTTTTATCATTCTGTGGTGTGTTCCTTCTCTGCTGAGTTTTTTGAGGGTTTTTATTATGTAAGGATGCTAAATTTTATCAAATGCTTTTTCTACAGCTATTGAGATGATCATATGGTTTTTGTTTTTAATTTTGTTTATGTGGTGAATGATATTTATTGACTTGTATATGTTGAAGCTTTGTTTCATCCTTGGAATAAAACTAACTTGATTGTGGTGAATTATCCTTTTGATGTGTTGTTGTATTTAGTTTGCTAGTATTTTATTGAGAATTTGTGCATTTATGTTTGTCTGTGATATTGGTCTGTAGTTTTCTTTGTTGTTGTTGCATCCTTTCCTGGACTTGGTATCAGGGTGATCCTTGCTCTGTAAACTGAGGTAGGAAGAATTCCCTCCTTCTCAATATTTTGCAACAGTTTCATAGGATTGGCACTAGTTCTTCTTTATATGTCTGATAGAATTTGGCAGTTAATTCATTTGGTCCTGAGCTTTTTTATGTTGGGAGATTTTTTTGTTATTATTACTGATTCAATCTTGCTACTTGTTAGTCTATTTAAGAGTTCTATTTTTTCCTGATTCAATCTCAGGAAGTTGTATGTTTTCAATAATTCATCCGTTTCTTCTAGGTTTTTTAGTTTCCAAGCATATGGTTGTTCATAATAATCTCTAATGAGTTTTGTAATTCTATAGTATCATTTCTAATGTCTCCTTTTTAAATTCTGATTGTGTTTATTTGGATTGTATCTCTTCTTTTCCTGGTTAGTCTATCTAGTGCTTTATCAATTTTGTTTATTTTTTTGAAAAAACAACTTTTGTTGATCCTTTGTAATATTTTGGTTTCTATTTCATTTATTTCTGCTCTGATTTCATTTATTTCTTTTTTTATATTAATTTTGGCTTTTGTTTGCTCTTGTTTTTAGTTCTTTAAAATGCATCATTAGCTCATTTATTTGAAGTTTTTCTATTTTTTTCACATAGACACTTATTTCTATAAACTTTCCTCTTACTACTGCTTTTGCTATATCACATACGTTTTGGCATGTTGTGATTTCATTTTTATTTGTTTCAAGACATTTTTCAATTATATTCTTAATCTCTCCATTGACTCACTGGTCTTTCAGAACATATTGTTTAATTTCCATGTGTTTGTACAGTTCCTAAGGGTTATCTTATTATCAATTTCTAGTTTTATTCTATTGTGATCAGAGAAAATACTTGATATAATTTTGATTTTTTAAAATTTTTTAAGACTGTTTTGTGACCTAAAATATGGTCTATTATTGAGAATAATCCATGTGCTGAGGAGAAGAATGTAGATTCTGGAGCTGTTGGATGAATTGTTCTGTAAATATCTATTAGGTCCATTTGGTCTATAGTGCAGATTAAGTCTGGTGATTCTTTGTGATTTTCTGTCTGATTTGTTCAATGCTGAAAGTGAGGTGTTGAGGTCTCCAACTATTATATTTGAGTCTATCTTTCTCTTTAGCTCTATTAATATTTGCTTTATACATCTGGATGGCCCAGGGTTAGGTGTATATACACATACACACACACACATGTAGCTTGGTCAACTTGATGTTTAATGTTTATTCATTCATTTGGCCATGCTAGAAACTGGCAACCTATGGACTGAATCTCGCCCACAGGCCTAAATTTGTTGTTTTTCTTAGCCTTCACAATATTTAAAAATCATAAGATATAATATAAGTCCATATTTACAGCTTCTTTTAGTAGGGATGCTCCTTCAAAGCATATCTGCATTCCTGTTCCTATAGCTTTCACCATTCCTTGTCCTTTAGCTGCGTGGCTCCTATGATCATCTAAGTTCATGATCTCTGGATTAAAAGTGGCAGAGGGGACTGTGCCTGCTTTCTCAACTAAGGCATGGCACCACTGCTTTCTCCTCTCAGTAGACAGATGTCCCAGAGCTCAGTTTCCTCCTGGGGAGGGACTCCTCATTTAGGGGGGTACAGAAACCTTCATTGTCTCTGAGGCTTCAACTCCTGAAAACAAATTAATTGAACCCCACCCTGACCAGACCTTCAGTCTCTTTTCCACTGTTTCTTCTTTTTGGCTATCTGGTCAGTGCTGATTCCAACTTTCTTCCTATGGATGCTGCTGCCTTCTTTTTTTACCTTTGCTGCTTAAGCCAGTGTGTGCTCTCCTCTCCACTTCCCTAGTCCTGCCATCTTCCTCATCTCTTTCATTACTTACATCCAAGACTTCCTCCTCCTCTCAATGCTGCTGTGTTTTCTTCTTGTTTTTCTTGCTTAATTGATCCCTTTATCATTATATAATGACCTTCTTTGTCTCCTTTTAAAGTTTTTGTCCTGAAATCTACTTTATCTGATAGAAGTATAGCTACTCCTGCTCTTTTTCTGGTTTCCATTTGCATGGAATACTTTTTTCATCTCTTTATTTTCAGTCTATGTATGTCTTTATAAGTGAAATGAGTTTCATATAGACAGCGTATAGTTGGGTCTTGTTTTTTATCCATTCAGCCATTCCATGTGTTTTTATTGGAAAGTTTATTCTATTTACAGTCAATGTTATTATTGATAGGTAATGACTTACTACTGCCATGCTGTTATTTGATTTCTGGTTGTTTTGTGGTCCTCTCTTCCTTCCTTCCTTCCTTCCTGTCTTCTTTTGTATAAAAGTAATTTTCTCTGGCAGTGTCTTTTAATTTCTTGCTTTTCATTTTGTATGTATCTTCTGTAGGTTTTTTGATTTGAGATTACCATGAGGGTTGCATAAAACATCTTATAACCAATATTTTAATCTTATGACAATTTAACTGTTTACAAAAACAAACAAACAAGCAAAGGGAAAGCAAAAAAAAAAAACCTCTACACTTTAACTTCATCTCCTCTTTCCCACTTTTTAACTTTTTATTGTTTCCATTTACGTATTTTTATACTATCTATTTTTAAAAAGTTATTTTAATTATTATTTTGGATATGTTTGCCTTTTAGTCTTCCTACTCAAGATATAAGTGGTTTACACATTGAAATTATAGTGATAGAGTAGTCTATGTAATTACTGTTACCAATGAGTTTTATATACCTTCAGATAATTTCTCTATTTTTCACTAATGTTCTTTTCTTTCAGATTGAAGAACTCCCTTTAGCATTTCTTGTAGGGCAGGTCTGGTGTTGATGAAATCTTTCAGCTTTTGTTTGTCTGAGAAAGTCTTTATTTCTACTTCAAGTTTGAAGGATATTTTTGTAGGATACAATATTCTGGGATTAAGCTTTCTTAACTTCTGCTCTTTGAATATGTCATGCCACTCTCTCATGGCCTGTAAGGTTTCCACTGAGAAGTCTGCTGCCAGAAGTATTGGAGTGCCTTTATATGTTATTTTTTTCTTTTTTCTTGCTTCCCTTTGGACCACTTCTTTATCTGTGATCTTTGAGAGTTTGATTATTAAATACCTTGAGGGAGTCTTATTTGGGTTATATCTGGTTGGTGTTCTATGGCCTTCTTATACCTGAATATTGATGTCTTTCTCTAGGATTGGAAAGTTCTCAGTTATTTTTTCTTTAAATAAACTTTCTACGTCAATCTCTCTGTCTCCTCCTCTTTAAGGCCAATAACTCTTAGATTTGCCCTTTTGAGGCTATTTTCTAGATCTTGTAGGCATGCTTATTCTTTTCTATTCTTTTTTTATCTTCTGAATTTTCATTTTCATGTGGCCTGTCTTCAAGCTCACTAATTCTTTCTTCTGCTTAATCAATTCTGCTGTTGAGAGACTCTGATGCATTTCTCAATTTGTCAATTGAATGTTTCAGCTCCAGAATTTCTGCTTAATTTTTTTAAAAACTATTTCAATCTTTTTGCTAAATTTCACTAATAGGACACTGAATTCCTTCTTTATGTTGTCTTGAAGTTCTTGAGCTTCTTCAGAGCAACTGTTTTCAACTCTCTGTCTGAAAGGTCACGTATCTCCATCACTGCAGGATTGGTCACTGGTGTTTTAGTTTGTTTGTTGAGATCATGTTTTCCTGGATGTTCTTGATGCTTGTAGATGTTTGTCAATGTCTGAGAATCGAAGAGTTAGGTATTTACTTTAATATTCCCAATCTGGACTTGTTTGTACTTGTCTTTGAGAAGGCTTTCCAGGTATTCAAGGGGAATTGAGTGTTGTGATCGAAATCTTTTGTCACTGTAGTTGTATCAGCACTAGGGGGTGCCCAAAGCCCAGTAATGCCGTGACCCTTGCAGACTCCTGGTGGTACTGCCTTGGTGGACTTTGGGTAAGATATGGGAGAATTCCTGGGTTACTAGTCAAAGTCTCTCATTCTCTTTGCTCACTTTGCTCCAAACATGGAATCTCACACTCCATGATGGACTACCTGGAGTTGGAGAGGGGTGATGGGAGCATTCCCCCATGGGATTGCACTGGGTCATACCTGAGGCCAGCACAGTCTCACCCAAGGTCCATGATGACTTTTGCCTGGCTAGTGCTGATGTTTATGCAAGGCTCAAGGGCTCTTTAGTCAGAGGTGGTGAATCCTGCTAGGACTGGGTCCTTCCCTTCAAAGTAACAGGTTCCCTATGGCTCAGATGGGTCTAGAAATGCCTTAGAAGCTAAGGCCTGGAATCAGAGACTTCAGGAATCTGCTTGGTAGTTTATTTTAGTTTGGCTGAGCTGGTACCCAAGTTACAAGACAAAGTCCTCTGTATTCATCCCTTTTCTTTCCCCAAGAGGAAGGAGTCTCTGCCTGAGCTGTGTTACCTGGAGTTTTGGGAGGTAGCCACTGGCTTGGCCATCACTGCTGGTATCTCACTGAGACATGTGCACCCCAAGTCCACTAACTCCAAGCCCAGCACAGCAGCAGGACTTGCCCAAGGACTGCAGCCTTTATGGCCTGACTGCCTTTCAAATTTCTTCTGGTCCCCAAGCTGCTTCAGTCAGCCAGTGGTGGAGATAGCCAGAACTCAACTTCCTACCACTAGAAAAGAAGATTCCTTTCATTCCTTTCTGGTCTAAATGCTCCCTCATGTGCACCAGCAGAATTCTGTCCTCTGTTGTGGGACAGAATTCTGTCCTCTGTGACAGGTGGCCCCGAGTTCCAATGCAAAGTTCCACATTCACTTCACTCTCCTTCCCCTGAGCACACAGATTCTCTCTCCACCATGCAATGGGGCTGCCGGGGGTGGGGGACGGGTGGCATAGGCCATGCAAGAGTGTCTTTCCTACCCTTTTTAGTGCCTCTTTCCTTGATATAATGTTAAAACCAGTTACTATGATCACTCACCTGATTTTTGGTTTTTATGAAGATGATTTCTTGCATGGATAGTTGTTCAAGTTGGTGTTTCTGCAGGGGGATGATCGCTGGAGGGTCCTATTTGGTCATCTTGCTCTGCCACCTCCCTCAAAGTTTTTATATTTGCTATTTTTATATTTGTACAGGAGTCATGATTTTCCTTTTTCTGAAAATTATCTGTTACCAATTATAAATGCAAATATCTTATATATAAATATTAGCAATAGAATTTGGCACCGCAATATCAAGTACATTATATACCAGGAATACAAGTTTGATTCAATATTAGGATCTATTAATATATTAGTGCATATTACCATATTGTTAATGAACCCACAAGGGGTATTTAACTGAGACGAGGATTATCAAGGAAGAAAGGATTTATTTTAGTGGACATGTCAATGGGGAGGTGGGAGGTATGAATTGCCTCAAATCTGCCTCCCCAACCAACAGGGTTGGGGGATTTTCTGGAAATGAATAATGTCTGAGGGGAGTGAGCATCATTACATGTTTGGGATAGAGTACAGGGCATGCAAGCGCAGTGAGAAATCATGCTGGTCAAAAAATGGCAGATAAATCTCTCCCAGAGTGAGGGTTTTAGTATTATAATGAGTTAGGGGTTAACATCGGTCATTCTTTCAGCCTTGTGTGCAAGTTCAGTGGGTCTTTTGGCACAGTTTCTGATGAAGTATCGCTTATCTTGTCTTTTCCGGACAAACAGGTGGTATGAGGCTTTGTAGTTATCTTGTGGCTGTAAAGAGATTCTGCTGTTTCTGGGAAAGAAATGCAAAAGGGAATGCATCAGTGCAACAGAAAGTTACAAAGTTATGTATGGTCAGCAAATCTTAGTGGCCTGGGAACATGAAACATAAGAGAACTACAAGAAAATAAAACTATTAAAAATGTTTTCTTGTTTATGGAGCTGGTTATAATATTATAATATTTGAAAAGAAAAAAGCCATATAATATCTTTCCTTAAGAGCTTAAATTTTTAATGGTTAGAGTATAATTTTCAAAAAAGTAAAATCATATTTATCATGCAAATATCCAGTGAACATGTGTCCAAAGATTGTATTCAACTCATTAATGAGAGAACCAGTAAGATGTTAAAAGTAGTACAGAGAGCATTTGAGGAGCCAGGAATCTATAGATAATTTATTGAAAGAATATTAGTATAAGATTGTTTTGGTAAATACTAAACTGGTTAATATTCAGGGCAATAAATAATACAGAGTAGAACTTGTTTGTATCTCTACTGAACAAAAAGCTACACATTAATTTCCATTTCTACAGAGTTGTAAAATAATGCAGGAAATAAAAAGTTAAAGCTGCAAGCCCAGCACTGTGTTGAAAGAATAGCCAGTACCCAATTTGGCCTATTTCTGATGTTTTGATAATTTTTGTATCATCTTCATAGAGAAAAAATGTTAGTTTTCCTGCAGTGCTAGCTGGTATTCTATGGAATGTAGTTTTGATGTTTCTACAAAACTGTATGACTGGAAATGTGTTCCACAAGCTTCTCTTACTAACAATTCTCCTAATAAACCAGCTAGTGGAAATGACTATGATGTCACTGGGAATTTATTACTCAAAATTCACATCTATGGTCCACAGGTCAGTTTTCAGAGATTAGTCTGGAGAATAAGAAGCCTATAACCTGCTTTAATTAAAGAGAAGGCAGACAAAACAAACATTGAGTGGTCTCCTTGACTCTAAAAACTTTTGAATTGAGAACTCCTACATTTTGGATAAACTCATAGTATTCATGCATTTAGGGGCACAGATAAACGGTTATGTGTCTATATATTTCTTTAGAGTAAGACAGGGGCATTTTCACTTGGATGTACTTACTCTGGAGTTTGGGATTAAGTAGGATAATCCTTAGACTGGCTCCAGGTGTGATTGGTGGTGCCCAGGAACTTATCATAGCTAGAAACCAAAATTGTTCCAAAGGAAATATTCTGGGAGGAGGATGTGGAAATAAACAAAGACAACCCAAGTGAGAACAAACAGAGGCTATTTCTGCAGAGCTAGCTATATATAGCAAGGCAATCAGCCTCTATCACGTGTATCTGGCAGAGACCCAAAGGCAGGCAAGGGAGTACAAAAGCTTTCTAGGGGGAAAAAGGGAGGCTTAAGATGTGCTCTAATTGCAGGTTGTTGGCATGGGGAAGCTGAAGGTGGGCTAACTAGAAATGAGGTGTTCTATGTGATTGGTTTTGGGGAGATCAGTTAGCATTCTCTGGTTCATCCTGAATTGAAAGCAGGGCAAAAATTAGGGAAGCTGGAAGTCATTGACCAAGTTCTGATTGTTCTGGGCTGATTGCAGCGGAGATTGTGGGTTACAGTTGGGTTACATAAATGGTCTGGCCATTGTCTGTATATTCAGTCTCTCAGTGCCACCTTTGATCATTCTCTCACTTTCGAGAGGTTGCCCAATTCAGGGAAGGCTAGAGATCCAGATCTTCACTGATTGGAGATTGTTCAGTCCTCTTCATAGTCAATTGCATTGCAAGATCTTCTTCAGCTCATAAAGAGGTATCACAAGCTCAGAAGGATTTGGTACCCAATGCCTGCAATATCTAGTTAACCACTTAGGTACCAGAGTCGACTATAGTCGACAGCCACAGATGAACGGGCACAGCAAAGCATCGACTTTAGCCAACAGCCATGATATGAAGGTGCACAGCCGAGCGTAAAAATAACATAATAAAAACATATATGTATATGTTACCTATTCTGATTTACATTACAAGTAAAGCTGCCTGTAAAGTAAAACAAGCTTTCAGTGCTTTAAAGCTTTCCTCATCACACAAGAGCAAAATGGATTCGTCGTCAATGCATAGCACAAACTATCGTGCGGACTGTGAGTGCCGGCTGTGGGCAAGGTTTCGCGGCCAGTGAGTGCGGTACCGAAGTGGTTAAACTTAGAAAACCTCTCAATTTCCATTTTATAATGGGGTAGGATAAATTTGGATAGTCTTTAGGAGTTTAGGAGAGAGGTGTTTTTCTCAGATTGGTCATGCCTTAAATAATGGGCTATGTCAAAAAATTATAACTATTTTTGAAACTTTATGTCCGTTTTCTGCTATGGCTGAGATCAAATAAATTAAGTCTTCTTTAGGCTTCCTTGTTCTCCAATGAAAGTATGACATCATCTACCTACTGTATCAGGGCTGAATCACAAGGGAAATTTAGATCTTTTAAATCTTGATTGAGGACCTGGAAAATATAGGGGAGGAGTGTTTAATAACCCCTGAGCATGATTGTCCAGGTATATTGTTGTCCTCCCAAGATGAAAGCGTAAAGATATTGACTGTCCTAGTCTAGAGGCACACTGAATAAGGTAGAGCAACGATCCACTATACTGAGGAAGGTGGTTTCAGGTGGAAGCAATGACAGGATTGTATTTGGGTTACATGCTACTGGCAAGTGAGGGATAACAATTTTATTGCTGGTCCTAAGGTTGTGAACAAATAGATGTACTTATATGTTTGATTTCTTTACTGGCAGATGGGAGTATTACAAGAGCTAGTACAGACCTTTTGATATAAAGCCTTAATTAACTATAGGTTTGAGCCCTTCCTTTGCTTCTGGTTTCAAGAGATTTTGGTAAACTTTGTCTAATGGTTTGGTAGGATATATTTAATTTTAATGGGTTCTGTTCCAGTTATTTTTCCTATGTCAGTGGAATTTTTAGCCCATGAAGTATCAGGTACAGCGTCATGTTCTTTACCCGGGATATACCTCAAATATAATAAAGTAAAGGTATATCCAGAGTAGAAACAACTTGATTATGAATGAAGGAGTCCTCTAGAACCTCAAGAAAGTATCCTCCTATTGTGCAATTTTATTGCTAAGTACATATTTCTCTTTTAAATTTGCAGGGGTAGTTTCACAGAGCAGAAAGGAATGTTTTTCAGTCTAGGGCCCAAGGGTTATAGTTAAGGGCTAGGAGGTAGGAAAAAATCTGCAGGTTGTTTGAATATCTATCACGTGTGCGGTATGTTTACTCTGAGGAAGAGGTTGAGCAAAGGTGGCAGAGTTTAATGCAGAAAGAGGAGCAGCCATATCGACCAGAAATTGATGAGGATGACCATCTGTGTTTATAGTTCATTCATCTTAAGTGTTCAAGGGTAAGGCAGGATATTAGGTGCTTTTTACTTGTTTGGAACACCCTCATTGATCTGAATTGCAGGAATTTTCTTTGTTTGAGTTTTTCTTTCGTAAGATGGAACAGCAATCTTTTTGCAGTGTCCCTTCTGTTTACAATACTAACGTTGTCCTTGTCAATAGGTAGTTGGTTGGATGTGGGCTACATCAACTGTTTGATCTGCAGGGCCCCGAGTTTACTGTGGGTCTCGTCTAATTTTTGTTCTAAAGTCCTTTCAAATTGTTCTGCCACGTGGTGTAGTTCAGGTAAAGGACTGGTTTCCCAATCTAATTTCTGTTTAGAAGTAGGTCTCTAATTTCAGGTTTAATTGCATTAACAAAATGAGATGAAAGGGCTGCTGTTACAGTAGCACCTTCTTTAACTAATTGATTCTTTAACTAACTGATTCAGTAGGTGTTTTCTAGTCTATCCTGAAAATCTCCTACAGTTTCATTTTTTCTCTGTGTAATTCAATTATGGTCTGTCTAATCATTGTTTTTGGAAATGTTTCAGGTATGTCTTTTAGGAGACTCTGACCTCCTTTTTAAGCATTTTTCTGACCCTCAGGTTTACTGTCTAATGAAGGATCTTGCATGTCCTTTTCTGAGTTAGTACCGTCAGCTTTTGCTATCTGAGATTTAGCATCTGAGATCTGACCAGTATGTGTAGAAGATGACAGAAGTGAGGTAACCCAGGTCTTATGCACTCAAAAGAATTCTAAGTTCATCAGTATAGATGTTCATCATAGATGAACTTAGAATTGCTGATCTTGTCTGAGTTTAGAGAGATCCTTAATTATAGCTTTTAATTCACCTCAGGTTCAGGGGTGGTGTCACAGGGCAGAAAGGAATGTTCTTTAGTCAATGGCCCAAGGGTTATTATAGCCAAGGGCTGGAAGGTAGTTTAAATTCTACAGGTGCCCGCATATGTGGCTCATGGTAGGGATGGATCTTTAGAGGCAAGTTGGTATGTCAGGCTCTTTGGAGAGTCATTGGCAAAAGAAAAAGGGTCTGGACCAGAGGAAGAAGGAGGAGTCCATGGAGATGCAGAAGGAGAGGAAAATGGGGAGAGGGAGAGCTGGATATAAAGAAACAACCTCAGGACAAGGAGGGGGGATTTACTGGGAAAGTGAGTCTAATTTAGCTTACATTTGCTTCAGTTTGCTTATTTGATCATTATCTTTGGCCAAAGAATCTTCTAGGGAAGCAATTTTTGATTCAGAATTTCATTTAGAGACCTCTGCATACCAATCAAGAAATGTTGCCTTATTGGGCCAGAGAAATATTATTATCTTTCTTTCCTAAGGCCCTTCTCAAATGAACAATTTTATTCAAATCTAATGTTCCCCAGAGTGGCCATCAAAGGCCTAAATCATTCTTTGTAAAGTTATACCATTTAGAGAGATAGGTGCAAGAATTAGGATTATAAGGAGAGTACGTGTGAGAAGGAGTTTTTCCTTGAGAAAAGAGGATTTGAACATAGATGACCCCATGAGAACTGACAATAGTCAGAAATACGATCCTTGTGCATCTCATGTTTTCAGCCTCTAACATGAATGGTGGCCACCTCCAAACATAAATCCCATAATCAACACCATCCTAACCCTCCACCGTGCAGGCATTAAGCCAAGCTCTCAAGACAAAAAGTGAAGACAAACAAAGAAACTTATCTAGCCTTTGGTGACCAAAGCAGAGTTTGTCCAAGCACCTATCCAGTAAGAACCACAAATTCATGGGTCTGTGAGGCCAGCTGGAACAACAGGTCTATTGGGCCTATGCCTATGACTCTCCTTCTTGTGACAAATAATACTTTCAGATGGCACAGCACAAAAGGCAGCAAAGAGGAATGACCCGATTCCACCAAGGAAGCCAAACAAATGAGAACCAATAACAAAGTCTGCCTATCAAACTGAGAAGAAATAGCTGAGGAACTCAATGCAAAGAGAGAGGAGTTCAGGCCCATTGCTGACCTAGCACATAAGTGTGCACTCCATGAGAAACAAGTAGCAAAGCACAAGGGGCCTCCCCCCAAAGCTATTGCATCTTGTTAAAGGCTGGGTCCATGACAACAGACAGTGCAGAGTGCATTTAGGTGGGGCCTCCTGTAAGACTGGAGATAAAGGAAGACCACTGAAATGAGAACTTTAAATGGCTATTTATTCTAAGATTGCTGTAGCGAGGGAGTTAGCCACTGTCACTTGCTTTTGCCACAGATTCCAAGGCAGCCAGGGAAGCTGTAGACTAGAAAAAAGGGGTAGACTTCAGGTCTGCTCTGATGGGGGTTGCTGGCAAGGGAAAGTTGGAAAGCTGGAGAGCTGGAGGGCAGCTAACTAGAAGTGAGATATCCTATGTGATTTTAGGGGGACATATTTGGCATTCTCTGGTTGGTCCTGAGTTGGAAGCTGGGCAGAAATTAGGGGTAGTTGGCAGTCATTGACCAAGTTTTGAGCTGATTGCTACAGCAGTTGTGGGTCAGAGTGGGATTGCATTTATGGTCTGGACTTTATATTTCAGTTTCTCAAGGAGGGCAGTGTTTTTTATTTTTTTAATCTGAAAATTCTTCGTTGAATTAATAGTTGGACCAAGTCTTGCGGTAAGAGGTGTAATTTTGGATGGGTTTCTCTAGTCCCTGCTTGATACGTTCCATTTGACCATTGGTCTGCGGATTACTTTGTAGGCAATTTCATTCTTTTAGCCTATTTCTGGTTGTCCTCTCCTTTCTTCTCATCCTATGGAATGACCTGAAACTGACGTGTGGCCGCAGCAGGTTGCCCTGGCCTGGCCTACCCAGCAGCGTTCCATGTTCCCAAAAGGCTGTTAGAAATTCTTTGAAGTCCAAGTCTTTTCCTTCTGTTATTCTTCTGAATTGCCAATAATACTAACACAGTAATCTGCACATAGAGGGTGATCAATAAGCGATTCTGACTCATTTAAAAATGTACCTTGTATGCACCAAAGCCCAGAGCTTACTCAGAGAGAAACTGGCTCATTAAAACAGTCTCATACCAGGTCATCCTTATTATTTTCCCCCCAAATTATTAAATGTACATGTTGCTGAGCAGGGCGCTGTGCAGATTACTTAAAAATAAAAGAAAGTCTATTTTTGACTGTGGGAAAATCTTTACAAGCCAGAGACACAGTCAGTTTCAAACTGCTTCTGCACCTGAGCAGAATTATAAGTTACTCTGCCCCAGAGAAGAAGAGAGAATTAGGTTGCTCATTATCAAGGTTCCTTATTGTCTTGGTCCCACAGTTTCAAAACTACTCCAGAACTCACAATTGCCTGCTGGTGTGGCAGTTAATGAATAAAGAACTGAGTAAAAGCTCTGAGGTTAAAAATTACTGAGAAGGGTTTCAATGTAACTTAAATAGGAAGACAAATACTCCACATCTACATTTTTAGCCATGGCTCTCTGCAGTCATGGCATTGAGTTCTGTTTCTTTTCCGTAGGGTCCCCGATTTGCTCATGTCATGTCGTGGTAGTTAACCACCACTTGCTAGCTTGTGATAGCCCAACTCTCATTCTTTTCTTTACCTTTGTCAAAGATGAACAAAGCTGGACACTAGTTAAAGTTGTGAGGACAAATTTGAATCAGTCACATACTATCGAAATAGGGAAAAGAGTCCAGTGTGAACTGAACTCAGATTTGTACAGAGGTGACTGGGTGTTTTAAAGGGATGGTGAAGGAATAGGAGGGGAGTAAGCTGGGGCTCACTAGAGTTGGGGGAGTGAAAAATTACAAAAAGTGCAAAGAGGGTTTAGTCCGTGTGAAACTTATCTGGGCTTACAAACTAGTGCTTATGGAAGGTAGGCTCCTATCTTCCCACAGAGATGGGGACACAGGGGCTCTATCTTCAGGTGTTGGCTGGAGCAAACAGTAAATTCTTTTGACAGCCTTGCATTTTCTTATGCAGGCACTTAACGGGGGCTAGGGTCATCCTAAGGACACAGCCTTGAGCTGTTAAAAACTATGACAGTGTTTTTTGTTTTTGTTTTTGTTTTGAGACAGGGTCCCATTCTGTCACCCAGGCTGGAGTGTAGTGGCCAGCCTGATCATAGCTCATTGCAGCCTCAACTCCTGGGCTGAAGTGATCCTCCTGCCTCAGCCTCATGAGTAGAGGGGACTACAGGTGCATGCCAGCACACATAGCTAATTTTTTTATTTTTTGTAGAGATAGAGTCTGATATGTTGCCCAGGCTTATCTCACACTCTTGGCCTCAACCGATCCTTTTGCCTCAGACTCCCAAAGTGCTGGGATTACAGGTATGAGCCACCACACCTGACCTATGGTGATGTTTATTCAAGTCTTTATAGGCCAAGGTTGAGGCCAATTGAGAGAAGAGGGCTCACAGGAGAGAATCTTTGTCATCATCGATACTATCATCAGTGAGTTTTTTGATGTCTTCAGGGGCAGCTTTTATGTGTAGAAGAGACCATTTAGAGGTTTACTTAGGTTTCTTTTTAAATAAATATTTTATTTATTTGATTCTGTCTTAAGTTTTTAGTTTGCCTTATAGTCTTTGAATTCTTTTTTGAAATCTAGCAAATTTTTATTATTGCTTTTGGGGAGGATTTTAGAATCTTATTAAATTCCCTTAAACATCTAAATTTATTAAATTTCCTTTTATGTGTCACATTTTATGTTAAGATGTTTAGTTTTCTTTTCAGCAATACAATTGTCTAACTTAAACAAAGCCTTCCTGACCATTTAACTCTATTAATCTCATAAATTAAATTTATACACACCTCATTATCTTAGATTTTTCACGAATGTACATGCTTCTGGTAAGAATGCAATTTAATATCACAAACCTAAATCAATTACACAAGTACATTTAGAAAATGGAATTATGAGGCTAATAAGACAAACAACAAAAAAAATAATAGTGACAGATATACAAGATCCCGTAACACATAATATTAACACTATAGATTTAATTTTCTTAAATCTTTTATACATACTCCTAATTCTTCCTGGGTGAGAAGATCCTTAATCACTAAAGAGATGAGTATATCATACCAAGAAGTTTTTGGAAACATCTTCTGAGTAAGGCGAGGTTCTAGAATGACTCCTCCCATTTCCCCCCCTTTTTTATTGTGGTAAAAAATGCAGAATATAAGCTTTACCCTCCTTGCCATTTCTAAATGTAGAGATCAGTAGTGTTCAGTATATTAACATTGTTGTGCAACCAAACTCCAGAACTTTTTCATGTTGTAAAACGAAACTATACCCATTAAACAACTCCCCATTTCTCTCTCCTCCAGGTCCCTGGCAACCCACTGTTCTACTTTCTGTTTCAATAATTTAACTACTTCAGATACCTCATATAAGTGGAATCATACAGTTTTTGTCCTTTTGTGACCGGCTTATTTCACTTAGCATGATGTCCTTAGATTCATCCATGTTTTAGTGTGTATCAGAATTTCTTCCTCTTTTAAGGTTGTCTTCTAGAATGATTCTTAATTACAACAGTAAGGAGCTTAAATTGTCTTAATTATAATCACTATAACTTTAAAAGGGGATAAGGAAGGGTTTCACACAGTTCAAGTTCATGCATTTAAATCACATATTTGCAAATATAGGCATAAGCTGCTGATTCTCTCTTCAGTTAAGAGGTTCCCAGTAGGATGCCTCTTGGTTTTTAATACCTCTAACTTCATAAAACATATTTATCTCTCAACATATTGTTTGAGGCTGGTGTTTGGGTGGGGGGGAGCGGAATGTTTACTTATGTCCCCAAAGCTCAATGCAATATTTTTCTATCAAAATGATGAGAGGAAAAGGCTTGAATTGTGATCTGAATACAGTTGACAGCATGACAGAATCAGCGTAGAAGGCTAGGCAAGCATAGCATAGTGTCAATAAAAGGGATGTGACACTTATGATGTCCAAGGTGGAAAGAGAGGCATTGCAGCATTACTGCTCACAATATAACATGTCGTTATAATAATTTCACATTCTAACATTTGAGTCTGTGACTCAAATACAACTGTTTTTTGCAATTGGTGGCTTTGAGTTGATGTTGAGCATATTATGAGTTTTGTTGTTTAGAATAATTGGAAATAGGCTCCTCTTAACAATTTTATGCACAAGTCCTGATTGTCGAGAATGGTGTACAGACATTAAGCAGGAAATGCCTGCACTTGTCTTCTAAAACAAGTATGCAGCCCCCACTAAGATTGTTGTCAACCTGCTTCGTCATCTCATTTGGATTTTCACTTCTTTGTCTCCTAAGGTATTTAAATACATTCCTGTCTAGCTTCGAAAACATCTGGACTTGATCATATCATACGATCATTCTTTTCATATTCTTTCTACCTTCTAGAATAGAAGATGGAATTTTATAATTTATCATTTTTATACATATTAGAAGATATCTATTCATAATTATATTCCAGGCATCTCCATGGCTTTGTTTGGGTTTTGCACTCTTGACTTCTAAGACCTTTCTGCTGACACTTGTGTGCATTATGATCACTCTCTTTACATATCTATGTTGCCTATGTTTGCCTCTTAACCTGCCCTGTCAAATTAAAAGGCCCTTAGAGATGAATAAGAGAAATGTTTTTAATATTTAATGAGTCCAATTTAGGTTTTAATTTCTCTGTTTTAGCAAATGCACGCAGTAAAATATATATTTTAGGCTTCCATTCAAACTGCTTTGCTGCATTACTGTTGGCAAAGACATTTTTGCTCTAATCCAAAGCAATGAAATAGCTCATATTACAAAGTGACCAGAGTGATTCTGTCAATGGTAATTTTATTTTTTATTTTACTAATCATGTTAGAAGGAAAAACTTCAACTTGTTTGCTTTTCCCGAAGGATCTTAAGGGCAAGCTGTGTAATTTTTCTCAGCATAGATTCTTGAGGAAAAACTATAAAATACTAAAATCAGAAAAAAATTGTTACTGGCCCTAGAAGTTTGATGAATTTCTAGTAGATATGAATGGGAACAGGTCAAGGAAGGATAGACCAGAAATTCCTTCCTTTGGAAGGGCCATGTGCCTGGGAAGCCTGAAAGAATCAGAGATCCAAACCCTGGCAAAAATTTGACTTCAAGTTGAATCTATTAACAATCAATACCCCTTTTGCAAGGAAATAGAAACAGAAATATTAGCAGATCAATGAAAATATAACACCATTCTAAAGAAAGGCTACATTCTAATGCAACAGATAAAGATTTTCCTTGTGGAAAATATTAACCTATTTTTGTGTGGGAAATAGTCTTTAAGTCAGTGATACCTTCCAGGTATATGGCTGGTCAAGCTGTAGCAGAACTCACAAAATAGAAAGGTTCTGAGAACTGAGACCACCTATGCCATCGTAGCAAACTGTTCCAGAGAACTCTAGCCCAGGGTGATAAAACTATAAATCAGTAAATTTTACTGTTTGGTCAGGGAATTTCTGCAAACCAATTTTGTCCTGGCAAATGCTTTCCTCATTTGGATAAACAACTCTCCTATTAGGATAAGTTTCTCCCTTGAGCAAACAGCTTGCTTATCTGACAACAGTTAAAACACCTTGCTGTGCCACCAATCCCAAATTATTATATCAAAATTGCACCTGTCACAATCAGTTACCTGCCATGAAACACTTGCCTCTAAACCTCATAAGGTCAAGCCCTCTAACCACTACAGATGTTATTCCTTGAGCTCTCCCTGTGGAGCCACTATTAAGACTGTAAATGTGGTGTTCTGTTAATACCTTTATTACAATAAATCTAATAAACTTAGCTTTGCTTGATCAACAGGTTTTTCAGATGGTCTTTTAGGGAATTGACAGTCGATGATCCAAGAGTTCCCAAGATCTAACGGAGACCCCCCTGAGGCCATGGCTCAAGGCTTTTAGCTCAGAAACCATACATACCCTTGAAGTTTCTTGAACTTCATGTTCAGAGGTCTCTCCCACCGCAGTGGTGAGGTAAAGTAGGTCTTGCATTGGGCACTCAGATCAATATACTTACATGAAGCCTTCTAATCCTGAGTTTATTGTTGTGTCCTTGGAATGAAGATTCCTCTTTTAAGAGCCCTTTGATTATTTGATCAGATTTGAAAACTCATATTTGGTGGGAAAACTTCCATACAATGTTTTGGCTTTTTTTCTGTTTTTGTCACTTTTTGCTGTGAGTCCATAAGAGAAAATTGTAAAGAGGGAAAGGATTCGCATAGGTTCAATAAGTATGTCTCTCAATGCATCCCCTAAGGCTGACAAGTTCTGAAGATCTCATCACACCATTATCCTTATAGGACAAATTTTGCCTTGGACCACCTTCCAAACCTAATAAGAACATTCCTCAGTTTTGTCTTTGTTTCTCTGATAACTACCTAAATTAGTTTCTTTTGCTTGGAGCTGTGGGCCTTTTTTTTTTTTTTTCCCTTTAAGATCACAAGACTTGCTGATTGATCAGATTCTTACCAAGTGTTGATGTTGTCATGGTGTCTTCCTTGACACTCTGAGCCAAACATGCTTTCACTCATGTGCATATTTCTGTAACTGGCCTAACTGCACCAAGGATAATTTAAACTTACTGTGACCACTTAGGGAATTTCTGACTTAAGCAAGATGAATTATTTGAGACACAAATTAGAACAAATGGGAAGAAAACCTTGGGAGGATATTCTACAGTTTGTCTGTCCAAATGAGAGGTCACTTTTTCAGCATATGAGATTTCTGCCAGCCCCTGTCCCTGAAGGTTTCCTACTTAGGTGATTACTAAGCGCTAACTTTTTAATCGTAAGATTTGATGGAATGGTTAAAGGCTCTAGTTATTGTTTAAATCAGCCGTAATGCTTTTTCTCTTGTTTGTATATGTGTAAGAATAGGTTTTCTTTCATCAAACACTTTTCTTCTCCTTGCAGAGTTTAAGTAATTAGCCTTTTACAGTGATGATTTCCTATCTATCTTAAGCTGCCTTCCTCTTGCTTTATTCCTCCTCCTTTCCCTTTCTTTTTCCCTCCTCTTTGGAAATTTGAATATTAATTTGTTCATGAACATTCCCTTGTCATTATGTGTAAACTCTGGAAATATCCAGTGCAGATATAAAGTCAAGAACCTCAAAACGTAAAAAAAAAATCTTATGAAATATTAAATTGTGTTTCTTTTGTATACTCTTTCTTGTTAAAAACGTGACCCAGGAAAAGTTGACTGTGAGGCTAAGTAACTGTGGCTCCTACATATTTAAAAAAACCTCTACACTTAGAGCTTTAAGCAAAATTCCACAGTCTTTAATTATTTTTAATATTTTATTATAGAGATTTATTTGTAATTGAAAAATCAGAAAAATCCACTATGCAATTCATCCATGTATCAAAAAGCCATTTGTATCCCATAAATCTACTTAAATAAAAAATGAAAAGAAAAGAAAAAGAAAAATCAGGAAAAGATATTCTTCTTAAATAGACAATTCTATATACAAATTAGGATAATTTTATTTTATTTTAAGATCAAAACAATGTCTTCTTACAAATTTTGTCAATATGTAAAAATTTTTAGCAAAATATTTTAGTACAAGATGAGTTTAATTTTTCATGATTTAAATGTTTAAGATTTTCTACATTAGTTTCATGAGTCCAGTAAGTTATTTTGTATCCACAGATTTTTTTTTAGGATTAAAAAAAAAGTGTGTTTAAATGAATATGTAATGAGAAATGTTTTTAAAATCATTTACTCTTTTGAATTCTTATTATCTGGCCAAAGAAGTCAACAGGGCCAAAGTGGAAAAGTCCTGATTTAAACCTAAATTATGAATCCAATCTGTTTTGTCCAAGATTTTGCCTTCACTATGTGGATTTGGATTCTTACATAAAAATGCTTCAGAACTAAATTTCTCTAGAAAGGGATTTTTAATAGGTTAACATATATAACACTAAAATTTGGTTTCTTTAATTTCTAAAAGTTCTAGGAATATTAGATTTAGGTAACAACTTATTAACATATATAAACCAATCAGAAGAGTTCTTTTATTTTGTAAGACTTTATAATGTAATTTGTTAATACCTTCTGGAGATAGGAAACTATTTGAAATCACCCAAGAAGAGATAGACTTTCCTAAATCACAAAAACACACAAAGTTTGCAGATTTAGTTCTACCTCAGCCACAGTACAAAGTAAACGCAGAACGCAAAAACTCCAGTCCGAATATCAAAAGGCTATACTTCTTTGCAATGGACACAAAAATATTTTCTTAATTGATATAGGTTCACAAATAGTCAAACAGAAAAACAAGCCATATTCTCTATTATCTCTCATCTGATAGAGATTAGATCCCCATCACTCATACAGAGATTTGTAAATGGCAAAACCACAAAACAGATTACCAATTATTGTTGTAATCAATAAGGAAACATTTATTGGACACGCACAAATGAGATTCATGTATACAAGGTGCTCATCTGACTATGCAGTCGAGACCAGCTTACTAGACCACTAGTCCCTGCTCCTGGACGCAGAAAATGACTTAGCCCAAACACCCAGTTAAATGAGACATAGATCAACTAACAGACAAGAACCAGAAAAGAAAACAAAAATGAGGAAGAAAAAAGAGAAGGGGGAAAACAAACTAGGGAAACAGCACGTCAGCAAAGGTAAGGTCAGTTGGAAATAACTCCGGGGGGCAAGAAAAGACATGCCTAGGCTTACATACTCATTAAGTTCACTTCTTCTTGGACAATGCAGTTCTACTGAAACCAGTGGGTAAACCTGCTTGGTTGTCTTGGTGGATGACCTATCTACATATTAAAGTACAATTTTCAAGGAATTGAAACACAATTCATGCAGAATGAAAACAAGTCAAATTTTTGGTCCAATTTTTAAAATAATGACTATTAAAATAATGAAATATTTTAAAATAATGACTATTCTTTTAAAAATTGTGAAGGAGCCAGGTGTGGTGGCTCTCACCTGTAGTCCCAGCTACTTGGGAGGCTGAGGCAGGAGGATCACTTGAGTTCCTGACTGAGGTTGCAGTGAGTTATGATTTTGCCACTGTGACCCCCTCTCAAAAAAAAAAAAATACTGTGTGAAGGGTCTGAGATTTTACCTTACTTGCAAGCTAAATAGTTGCCTGCTAATGATTCATGGATGTTGGCAGAAGACACGAGACTCCTGGGTTAAAGCAAAAAGAAGTTTATTACTCATGGTACAGCAAGCAGCATGAGCATAAGCATATTTGGTACCAGTTCTCCAAAGCACAATTTCCACACAGTGATATGAAGTAGGCTAGGTGATACCTACACATGCAGTGGGTTGCATTCTAGGAGAGGAACTCTGAGTTTAGGTAATCTTTATCTTTTATAATACACACTAAGCATACCTGACCCCCTATCTGGAAAGAGACCTACCTATATCTTCCAAAGGCTATAAACAAACCTGCACGTTGCTTTAGAAGGAAAAACTGTATCATTTTTGAAAAATAATTCAGAACAAAGGCAGTCAGTACCTATCCTCATAAGACATGCAGAAATGTGAGAGAACCATAGATAATTGCCTCCTAACATCAGCAAGTGAAATGGCAAAGCTAATTCCAAAAGCATTTTGAGGAAGTATCTAAAGGCACTAAAGTAATAATTAGGATAAGGTTGCTAGGTTAGATATAAATCTGGTTACTTCACAGTAAAAAGACAACAAAACCCAACATAATTCTGGAAGTTATCTTTTCTATCACACATAAATCTACAAAGATAACATGAATTTCACAGTATCTGGATTCTAATCAAATATCCATAGTAAAGAGCAAGATAAAACACAAGTTAATGTGTAGCTTAATTTTCTAAAAGAATTCAACAATCATCAGATGTAGTTATTAAGTAATGATCCAGTATGGCATTGAAAAGAGAGACCATACGCTCTTGACTTTATTTTCAAGGTTTGGATAATTTTCATAAACTGTGGTCATAGCATACTTGTTCACAATTTGGTGCCATTGCATGGAAACCGAGAATGTCCTTACCTTACCTTGACTTTTTATAAGTAAACTTCTATGCATCCTTCAAATTTTACCTACAGCTGTTAGGAAAGACAAATATCCATAGTTGTCTTGGCTATACTCAGGGTGCAAAACTAACATTATCTAGAACACTGAGATACCAAGTTTTCTTTGGTAAGTTCGCTCATGGCACAGAAGAAAACAAGTAGCATGTTTCCTATCCAGGGATTTGCCAATTGTATTCGTATTTTCAAAGAACAAACTTTTTGCTTTGTTAATGTTCTCTATTATTTGTCATTTTCAATTTCATTGATTTCTGCACTGATCTTTATTGTTTCTTTCTTTTGATTTATCATGGATTTAATTTGTGCTTTTAGATTCCTGAGGTAGAAACTTAGATTGATGTTGTTAAATAGCTCTTCATGTATAATATAGACATTTAAAATTATAGATTTTTCTCTAACCATTGTTCTAGGTGTATCCTATATATTTTGACATAAAGTATTTTCATTATCATTCAGTTGAAATATTTTAGATTTTATTATAATTTTTTCTTTAACCCTACAGTGGTTGCAATGGTTTATTGAGAAATATACTAATAACTAACTACTTAGGGAATTTTCTAGATTTTTTGTTATTATTTTCTATTTTTAATCAACTATGTTGAAGTATAATCTTTGTACCAAAAACTGCAACTGAATCTAGTGTACAGTTTGATGAGTTTCAGCAGATATATAACTCTCATGAATCATTTCCTGTAATTTGTGCTGACTTAGTTTGTCATTGATTTTTTAAAAAGTTCATTACTTTGAAGAGCTAAAGTTCCTTATAATTGTGTTATCTTCTTCTATATTTATTATAAAATATTGTTATCACTTTATGTGTAGTTAAGCTATTACTAGTCATGCTCAAAGGCAACTGTTATCAATCAAATGAAGAAATCTTTATTTTGTTTCCTCACGATCAGATCCTAAATTCAGAAAAAGAAATTTAGGATAGATTTTTTTTTAATTTTAACTGTGATAAAATATACATAACATAAAATTTATCATTTTAACTATTTTAAAGTGTATAGTTCTGTGACATTAAGTACATTCACATTTTCTTTGCATCCATCACTATCATCCATCTCCAGAACTTTTTTATCTTCCCTAACTGAAACTCCATACTCATTAAACAAAAACTCCCATTTGCCTCTCCCCATACCCCCTGGTATCCACCATTCTACTTTCGGTCTCTATCTGTTTGATTACTAGGTAGTTTATATAAGTGGAATAATACAGTATTTGTCCTTTTGTGATTAGTTTATTCCACTAAGCATAATGTCTTCAGGTTCATTCATGATGTAGCATTTGTAAGAATTTTCTTTCTTTTTAAGGTTGAATAATATTCCATTATGTGTATATACCACATTTTGTTTATTTATTCTTCTATCGACAGACATTTGTATTGCTTCTACCTCTTTGCTTTTGTATTGCTTCTACCTCTTGGTTATTGTGAATAATGCCACTATGAACATAGGTGTACAAAAATCTCTTTGAAACTCTGCTTTCAATTCTTTTGGATATATACCCAGAATTGGAATTGCTGGATCATATGGTCATTTTATGTTTAATTTTTTTTTGAGGAACCAGCATACTAGTTTCAACAGCAGCCATACCATGTTATATTTGCCCAAGCAATGCATAAGGGTTCCAGTTTCTGCACACCTTTGTCAAAACTTGTTATTTTCTGTTTGTTTGATAATAGCCATCCTAATGATTGTGAATTGGTATCTCACTGTGGTTTTGATTTGCATTGCCCTAATGATTAGTAATTTTAAGCATTTCTTTATGTGCTTTTTAGACATTTGTATATATTCTTTGGAAAAATATCTATTCAAGTCCTTCGCTCATTTTTAAATTAGGTTGTTTTTTCTTGTTGTTTCTTGCAAGCATTCTTTACATATTCTGCATGTTAACCCCTTACCAGATATATAATTTGCAAATATTTTCTCCCTACCATGGGTTGTCTTCACTCTTTTGACAGTGTCCTTTGGCACACAAAAGTTTTAAATTTTGATGTGATCTATCTACTTTTTCTTTTGTTGTCTGAGCTTTTGATGTCATATCCAAGAAATCCCTGATAAATTTGTTGCCATGAAACTTTTCTCCTATGTTTTCTTCTAGGAGTTTTATAGCTTCATTTTTTTCCTATAAAAGTCATTTATAGCACCCATTGAATGCTTAACTTTATTTTATTTTATTTTTTTATTTTAAAATATTACAGGGTACAAATAATTTTGGTTACATGAATTGCTTTTATAATGCTTGAGTCATGGTTATAGAAGTGCCTGTCACCAAGATATTGTTTATTGTACCCATTAGGTAAGTTTTCGCCCAACCCCTCCTCCCCACTCCCCACTGCTTGATTTCTGTTGAGTTTTACTTCCCTCTGTGCACATGTATGCTCATCAGTTAGTTCCGATTTAATAGTGAGTACATATGGTGTTCGTTTTTCCATTCTTTAGATATTTCACTTAGGATACTGGTCTCCAATCTCACCCAAATTGCTGCAAAAGGCATTAATTCATCATTTTTTATGGCTGAGTAGTAGTCCATGGTATACATATACCACATTTTATTAATCTACTCCTGAATTGATGGGCACTTGGGTTGATTCCACATCTTTGCAATTGTGAATTGTGCTGCAATAAAAATTCAAGTGAAGGTGACTTTTTGATAAAATGACTTTTTTTTTTTGAGACAGAGTCTCACTCTCTTGCCTGGGCTAGAGTGCTGTGGCATCAGCCTAGCTCACAGCAACCTCAAACTCCTGGGCTCAAGCGATCCTCCTGCCTCAGCCTCCCAAGTAGCTGGGACTACAGGCATGTGCCACCATGCTCGGCTAATTTTTTCTATATATTTTTAATTGGTCAATTAATTTCTTTCATTTTTAGTAGAGACAGGGTCTTGCTCTTGCTCAGGTTTGCTCAGGTTTCGAACTCCTGACCTTGAGCTATCCTCCCGCCTCGGCCTCCCAGAGAGCTAGGATTACAGGCGTGAGCCACTGTGCCAGCCAAAATTACTTCTTTTTCTCTGGATACATGCCCAGTAGTAGTATTGCTAGATCAAATGGTAAGTTGACTTTTAGTTCTTTGAGGAATCTCCATACTGTTTTCCATAGAGGTTGTGCTAATTTGTAGTCCAACCAATGGTGTATAAGCATTTATTTCTCTCTGCATCCACAGCAGTATCTATTGTTTATGGACTTTTAAATAAAGGCCATTATGATTAAAGTAAGGTGATATCTCATTGTGGTCTTAATTTGCATTTCCCTGATGATTAGTGACATTGAGCACTTTTTCACATGTTTATTGGCTATTTGTCTATCTTCTTTTGAAAAGCTTTTGTTCATGTCTTTTGTCAATTTTTTAATGGGGTTGTTTGATTTTTTTTCTTGCCGATTTGCTTCAGTCCTTTTAGATTCTGGTTATTAGTCCTTCATCGAATATATAGCTTGTGAATATTTTCTCCCATTCTGTAGGTTGTCTATTTGTTCTGTTAATTATTTCCTTGGCTCTGCAGAAGCTTTTTAATTTAATCAAGTCCTATTTATTTATTTTTATCATTGCTATGTCTGCCTTTGGGGTCTTGTTCATAAATTCTTTGGTTAGGCTGATATCTAGAGGGGTTTTCCCCACATTTTTCTCTAGAATTCTTATGGTTTCATGCCTTAAATTTAAGTCCTTTATCCATCTTGAATTAATTTTTGTAAGCGGTGAGAGATATGGATCCTGTTTCATTCTTTTGCGTGTAGCTATCCAATTTTCCCAGCACCATTTATTGAATAGGAATTTTTTCCCCTAGTGTATATTGTTGTCTGTTTTGTCAAAGATCATTTGGCTGTATATGGATGGTTTTATATCTGAGTTTTCTATTCTGTTCCATTGGTCTATATCTCTATTTTTATGCCAATATCATGCTGGTTTAGTTACTATAGCCTTATAATATAGTTTGAAGTCTGGTAAGGTAAAGCCTCCTGATTTGTTCCTTTTGCTTAAGATTGCTTTGGCTGTTCAGGTTCTTTTATGGTTTCACAAGAAGCATAGAATTATTTTTTCTAGATTTGTGAAATATAACGCTGATATTTTGATGGAAATTGCATTGAATCTGTAAATCGCTCTGGGTAGTAAGGACATTTTAACAAAGTTGATTCTACCAATCCATGAGCATGATATATTTTTCCACTTGTTTGTGTCACCTGTGATTTCCTTCCTCAGTGTTTCATAGTTCTTTGTAGATATCTTTTACCTCCTTGGTTAAGTATATTCCTAGGTATTTTATTTTCTTTGTGGTAATTGTGAATGATATTGAATCTTTGATTTGACTCTCAGCTTGCCTATTATTGGTGTATAGGAATGCTACTGATTAGTGTACCTTTATTTTGTAACCTGAGACTTTACTGAATCTATTTATCAATTCCAGGAGTCTCTTGGTGGAATCTTTGGGGTTGTCTAGGTATAAAATCATATTGTCTGCAGAAAGTGGTAGTTTGACCTCCTCTTTCCCATTTTGAACACCATTAATATTTTTCCTCTTGCATGATTCCTCTAGTTAGGACTTTTAGCACTATGTTGAACAGAAGTGGTGACAGTGGGCATCCTTGTCTTCTTCTAGTTCTTAATGGGAATGGTTTCAACTTTTCCCCATTCTGTATGATGCTGTCTATGGGCTTGTCATATATGGCTTTTAAAATTTTGAGATATGTTCCTTCTATGCCTAGTTTGTTGAGAGCTTTTAATCATGAAAGGGTGCCGAATTTTGTTGACTTTTATTTCTTGTATTATTGCTTTATTTGAGCTCTGGACTTTAGCTTTTGGGTGGTTTTACACTGGAAGATGACTATTGTGTTGCTCCATGTATAATGTAGTTCTGAGTATTTCCTACAGGGCACGTTTGGTCCTGACAAATTCCCTCAGTGTCTCCTAGTCTGGAAAAATCTTTATTTCTCCTTCATTTATGAAACTTACTTTTGCAGGATATAAAACTCTAGGCTGGCAGTTGTTCTGTTTAAGAAGACTGAAGATGGGGTCCCAATCCCTTCTGGCTTATAAGGTCTCAGTTGAGAAGTCTGTAGTTAGCCTGATGGGCTTTCCTTTGTAAGTTACTTGACGTTTTCACATTACAGCATTCAGGAGTTCCTTTTTCATGTTAACTTTGACCAGTCTGATGATATGTGTCTTTGTGATTGCCTCTTTGTGATTAATCTCTAAGATGTTCATTGTGCTTCTTGTACAGAAATGTCTAAATCTCTAACAAGGCCAGGGAAATTTTCCTCAATTGTTCCCTCAAATAGTTTTTCCAGCCCTTGTGCTGTGCATTTTCTTCTTCACCCTCTGGGATTCTTATGATTTTTATATTTGGGAATTTTACATATGCCCATATTGCTCGTAGGCTTTGTTTGTTCCTCTTAATTCTCTGTCCATTATTTTTGATTCACTAATTTAATTTGAAGGAGTTGTCTTCAAGCACTGAGATGCTTTCTTCTGCCTGGTCTAGTCTATTCTTAAAACTTTCCACTGTGTTTTATATTTTCTTAAATTAATTTTTCATTTCCAGAAGTTCTATCTGGTTTTTCTTTAATACATTGATCTCTCTAGTGAACTTTTCATTCATTTCCTCAATTATTTTTCTTGTTTCTTTGAGTTGGATTTCCATTTTCTTTTGGATTTCATTGAGCTTCCTTATAATCCATATTTGGAATTCTTCATCTGTCATTTCAGTATTTTCATTATGGTTAATGTCCATTGCTAGAGGGCTGGTGTTCCCTTTTGGGGGAGATCTTTTGTTCTGATTTTTCATACTTCCAGAGTTCTTACATTAATTCTTCTCATCTGGAGCAGTTGTTGCTTCTTTATTTTGGATTTTATTTTGTTTAAGTGGGGCTTTATTCCCCCACTCACTCAAACGTGGGTGTGTGGAGCATATGTTGGGTAAGAACCTTTGGCTTGGTTTGTGGGTACTTTGATGGCAATCTAGGTTCTGGATAAATGCCTTAGTAATGGATATTTTTAGTGTGATGCTTTTCTCAGTTGCTAGTTGTTTGTGTGGTGTAGCAGTGGTGAACCAGCAGGTATGTGGGAAGATTCCCTATCTCTCTTTGATGAGAGAGGATGGAGGCCTTTGAAATCCTTTCTCTATGCCCAGCCCTGTGGTCTTCTTAGCAGTGTGTATTGTAATGGCATGCCCAGCTTAATCACTGAGACAGTAGATGACACTTGTGGATGAGAAACTGACCTCACCCTGTATGATTGAGTCAGTAAATGTTGAAAAGAGCTGTGTAAATTGACCTCCCTGTCAGTAGGTGTCATTTATCAGAAGGAACAGGCCAGGAGGAGCTGGAGTGACCCTACCCAGCCAGAAAGTCTGCTTGCAGAGATGGTGCTGCCTGAGATTCACAATCTGATTGTCCAGCTCTCACAACTCTCCCAGCCTACATGTCTGTCCTGCTAGCATGCATCTCCATGAAACACCAGCAGGTAGGAAACTCCCAAACTGGGCACCCTGGGTCCACCCCACACCTCCAGAAGGAGAGGCATGGGTCTCACTTTCCATAGAAGCCTCTGCCTGTGGCACATCCCACTGGGAGGAGGCAGCCATTTGTCTATCTCTCAGCACAAACTTCTCTTCTGGCTGGAATGGGTGGTGGAATGGGAATGGGTGGAATGGGTGGTCACCATTCATGGTCAGCCCCAGTGCCCAAATCAATTTTATTGCTATGGCACCCGTGGCTGCATGGTAGAATCTTCCCTAATCAAATAGACCTAATCAATCAACCACATCTCAGAACCCCACTGTATTCTACTGTCAGATCTGTCCATGTGGGCTTTCTCGCCACCCAGGTCAAAGTCACAGACCTCCTCCTGTGTCTCCAGCAACCCGCTTGAGTCTAGAGGGGACCAGATCTAGCCTGCTTGTCTGACCCACTGGACTGAGACTTTGCAAAATGCCATTGGGCAGGGAGTTCCTCAATCGGACACTCCAGATCCACTGCAGGCCCCCAGAGGGAAAGGTGTAGATCTCACTTCTGTAGAAGCCTCAGCCGGTGGTACACCATGCTGGGGGAGGTGGCTGCTTGACTACTTCTCTCCTGGCTGGAATGGGTGGGGGAAGGGCCACCACTCTTAGTCAGCCCCATTGCCTGAATGAACCATGTCTGGTTGCTATGGCACCTGGGACAGTGCTCCAGGCTCTTCCTCACTGCAGAATCTGCCCCAAATAGGGCAGTTTTCCTATGGAGGGTGGTGGGCACTCTCCCAGCTCCTGTCCCAGAACCCCACAGTATTCTACTATCAGATCTGTCCACATGGGCTTCCTTGCCACCTGACTCCAACTCACAGACCTTCCCTGGTGTCCCCAGCAACCCGCTCAAGACCAGAGGTCACGAGGTCCAGCCTGCTTGTCTGACCTGGTGGCATGTGACCGTGTGAATCTCCTTCGGACATGAAGTTCCTGAATTGGGCATCCTGGATCCTCCACAGGCCCCAAAAGGGGAATTTGTGGGTCCCACTTTCCCTGGAAGCCTCAGCCTATAGTGCACTCCCACTTGAGGGGTTGGCACTCTCCATATTCTCTGCCAAAAGTGCTTTCCCTGTTGCAGTGGGTGGGGAGGGGAGAGGAAGGAAGCATCTCAATGGAAGAAAGCTAGCTCTCCAGCCCCTTGGGACAATGTCCCTGGTGGGGATCCCTGCCTGGAGTGTCCAAGCTCCAGCATCACACCAGTTCTCCCCACTATACTGTGTTTGCCATTGTGTTTGGGTTCATGGGTGTGGAAAAGCCTCCAAGAAACTCAGTAGCCCACTGGCTGCCACATGCCTGTGGAAAGGTAAAAGGGATTCCCCCTTACCCTTTCACTGAGCTCGGAGCTTCTCTGGGCTTGATCCTCAGTGATATCTTTTTTCCTTTATCTTCTACTTTCTCTGCTTTGCTATTTTCCTCTGTGAGATCCCCAGCAGGCTCTAGCATCTCTCTCTATGATCCACACCCACTGTGCATCTCTTTTCTTTTCTCTATTTTCAGAATTTCTGTATTCCTGGTAGGATGGTTTGACAAGTGATGCCTCTAGTCACCCCTCTTGTCCCCTTCCTCCTTGTTTTATAGCTTTAGATCTTATGTTTGAAGGTTTGACTCATTTTAGGTTAATTTTTGTATATGGTATAACATAAGGGTTCAACTTGATCCTTTTGTATGTGGTCCAGTTTTCCCAACACCATTTGTTGAAAAAAATACGGAATGCTTCACAAATATGTGTGTCATATTTGTGTGGTCACATGCTAATGTTCTCTGTATTTTTCCAATTTTAGTACACATGCTGCTGAAGCAAGTTCTAAGATGTCTTATAAAATACAAATTATCTTTGAGATTTCTCAAAGAGCCCCTGGAAAATCACAATGATTTATATATTTATTATATAAAAAGAGAAATGTTAGAAATATTTTAGGTTGCTTTGATATACTTCTACCTTTGAATTAGCTTATCACTATTATGGGAAATTTATGGGAAGAATTGTCAAATCAAAGGATAATTTGGTACAGATAAAATGTTATTCATATAAAAATTTCTGAGATTGTACATTTTGCAAAATACGCTGACAGGCTCAAGAAATTTGTTAATGTCCTCATTGTCCATAATATGATCTTATCCAAGAAAAAGATTGATGAAACACTTATGAAATGCTTGTATATTATACCTGAGTGGAGAAGTTTTACTCTCCTCAATTTTAATATTGTTAGTTACTGTAATAAATCAATCTCATCCACTTAGTTATATTATTAAACAGGTAGTTCTTCTTTGTTCATGATTATTATTAAAAAAACAACAACAACAACCATTTTTCACCAGATCTAGAAGCTATATTCTTAAATTGTTCTCCAAGAAAAGGACTTGAAAACTTATGATAAAATGAGAAAACATAATGTATAATCCATGTATTGGGAAATGAGTATTATACCTCTAAGAAAGTTTTTTATTTGGGGAAAAAATCTTTGGAATAGCCTAAAAGCACTGCTCTTGTGACATCCATGAAAACAAACAAACAAATAAACATAACAATAATTTTAGAAAACAAACCAGTTAAGTTTTTAAAGACTGCACTAAATTTTCAAAGTCATGGAAAGTGTTTTGCTCTTTTTGATACAAAACATTTAGTTATGTGTCTATATATATTTTAACATGCATTCAGTCCCCAAATAAAGCATATTTCATTGTACATATTATTTTTGACAAAGTAGTCTTTGTCTTACATAATTTAAAGGAAATTAGGCAGCACTGTTTTCTTACTGAACAGGAAGGAGTCTGAATTTATCCTTATATATTTAAAAATTATCACATATTAAAATTTAAAATATTTAAAATTTTAAAAATATTCTTTTAGACAAGTGCTTGATAAGGTAGTATAAAATAAAATATTCACTTAAATTCACTTTTTTGTTATGTACCATATAAAAATAGGCAGGTGATTTTTAAAAACTTGAAGGAGAATTAATAAGTCAAATTAAGAGTGGCAAATGTCAGGTGGTAAAATTATGTAATAGTTTATGGATAATTTTCTAAAGAAAAGCTAATAGTAAGTTTATGTTGGTAAAAGGAAAAAAGCCAACAATTTTTATAATAAAATAATTCACAATAAAAGGGGAAACTTTTCTAATAGAT
The DNA here is from genome assembly GCA_008086735.1 of Cheirogaleus medius. Lineage (NCBI taxonomy): Eukaryota > Metazoa > Chordata > Mammalia > Primates > Cheirogaleidae > Cheirogaleus > Cheirogaleus medius. The sequence goes on from VBSM01002217.1 coordinate 42,983,759, forward strand.
ATATACATAAATTCTAATTGTGTCTAGGCATTCATGAGGTAAATGTGGAGGCTGCTCAGGAAAATACTAAATTTTAAAATTCTTTTGTTCAGAAGAGTATTTTGACATCTTATTCATTTTATATGGCAGATAAAACTGACATTCTTAACACTGTTTACCTTATCACAATTTGGCAACTGAAAATGGAAACATACATAGTCTTTGTGGTTTCAAGATAAATAGAGACAGGATAATCTGCCTTCTTTTTCTCCAGCCTTTGGTCCTCATAAATTCAAATGTTTTGTTAATGGCAAATTCAGTGTGCCTAGGGCTTCCAAGAATGATACAGTCTTCCTATTTTTTATGACACTTAAGCAAGTTCTACATGACTTCTGAGCCTTTCAAAGAGTCTTGTTTTTAATCATTTTGTGTGTGTGGCCAAAGAAACTTCAGGAAATGGGGTTGTTTGAAAATACTTTCAGTCTTATTTTGAGTAATTGTTGAGCATCCTCCCTCTAGCTTCCGCAGGTACTTGTGGAAACCTCTTCTTTATCCACCTGCTCCTGCATGAGCCTTCTAGATTCCTGTTATTAAGCTTCCAAAATAAAAAACAGCTGAATGGAATACTGTTATTTGAATATTCTAATAGTATAAGCTTTAAGGGATGAACAAATGGTGTCACCCAGGGATGCCTAAAGAAATAAAGAGAAGGAAGAAGGGGTGTTAGTAGGCATCATGCCCCTGCAAAGCCAGTTGAATTTTGAGTACAAAAGCAATTATATTATTGCTGAATTAAGGAATGTGCTTATCACACTAACATTTTTTTTATCAGAAAAAGAAATATCAATGAAACTGTATTTCAGAAACATTTTTAAAAGAGCAGCCTTCCTAGAGCCCTGGCGTCTTCCTATTACAAATTAAGCTGTTCCCATTATTGACAATAGGTGTTATTATCCTGATCCTGAACCTGAGTGTTCATGAATTTATTCAACGTACATTTATGTACCAGTTAGATTGTTGCTGTGTACTGATGAGATGATGAGGGCCCAGATAAGGCAAAAGGAAGAAAAGAGATGGGTTTAAAATGTATTTGAGGTTGGACGTATAGAATATGGATTCTGGTTAGAATAAAAGAAGAAAAGTAGGTTTGGAAGCTTAAAATAGGGTATAATCATGACTCTCATACAAATATAAAATAGACATCTATCAAAGGTTTTATTTAACTCATTAATTAGTGAGGGAATCATAAATGTTACAATTGATGCAAATGAGAGTTAAAGAATAACACATATATAAGCAGTATGATGGAATTAATTTACAAATAGCTGTAAAACTGGCTTATCCCATGGGAGGTAGAGAAAAATCATTTGAATTTCTCTCAGACAAAATTTATTTGCATGATTCTGGACAGCAATCATTTGCATTGCTATCAGTTATTTGCAACTTACAAGAATTGTAAAATAGCTCAAAGACAATGAAAAGTACAGAGAATGCATAGCATCAAGTAACAGTACTGGTATGCTTAGACAACCTCCTACTCTTCCTTTGAAGACAGCCAGTAATCTTTTTGGTCCGTTTCAAAGGAGACAAGATACGATTTTAATTTTAAAATTTTTTACTACGTTTCCTCGGAGATTTTTTAAACTAAATACCGATAAATGTTCTTTACAGTTGACATGTGGCAAATGGTGTTTTGTTTTGTTTTAGTCATTACTGAGAGCAAAGCTCAAAGAGTCTCAGGAAGTTGTATTGATCTGATTCTACTAGATGGGGCACAGTAAAGCATGGTTAAGAACATGGAGTCTCGAGTCAGACTGCAGAAGTTTAAATTCGGATGTCATTACTAACAAGCTATTGACTTTGGGCGAATTATTTATTTTCTCTGTAACTCAATTTCTTCATTGCTAAAATGAGGAAAATATCAGTACTTAATTTATAGGACTGTTGAGCAGATTTCATGAGATAATAAATGCCATGTACCTGACATACAGTAAGCACTCAGTAAATGCTATCTATTAGTATCCTGTAGAAAAAGGTTATTAACGTTACTAGTCTCCTTTTAAAGAATACATTTATTTGGATGGAAGCTTATATAAGTCAATGATCCTTTTTCTGATGACAGCATTTCCCAGTTCTCTGTAATTTTCAGTTGTAAACATCCTCAGCCCCAGCACTTTAAGAGCCAATCTTATATGCAGCAACTAGGGGGCAATATCAAGAGAAAAGGAAGTGAAGGGCAGTAGAATATGCCACCCCAAAGTATGCCACTTTGGCATATTGACTATTTCAAACTGAGGATAATTTAAAAGAAACAGTCACAAGAAAACCTCTCTGCTCTCCCCCTGTTTGATTAAAAGCAGAACATAAATTTGTAAACATGCTCTTCTTGACCAGGAAGGACAGAAATTAATCACTGGAGACAACTCTGAATTCTTATCAGCCTGGAGACTGCACAAGAAGAGTCTATATAACAAATCTTACTAGCTCTTATCTTCCATTTGTTCCCCCATATGTTTACCTTCCCACGATTTGCTGCCCTAGAAACTCAAAGTCCTTTTCCTTTGCCTTGTCATATCTCTAATTACATTTTACTGTCCGAAAATTTATTGTTGAGATGCTATATAAGCCCGGGGCTAACCACCCATGTGAGTTCCTTATCGCTGAGTGCTCCTATATGTATGTACGATACGCATGTTAACAAACTTCTGTTTGTTACTTTCTTGTTGATCTACCTTTTGTCAGTTTAATTTACAGGGCCCCAACCAATGAACATAACATGGGTAGAGGGGAAAAAAAGAAAAATTTTCCTCCCCTACAAAAGGAACAACCACTGCTCAACTTCAGTCATGGAAGTCTCATCTCATCATCACCTTCTCGTGGCGGGTTAGGTCCCACAATCCTCACCTGTCAGCAGTGAGTGTTTTCCAGATAGATCCAGACTCTGACACTGTAGCACCAAAGGTATTGATTTCTTCCCTATAGCTAATATTTATCAATCAAATACATTTCAAAATTACATAAACCCAACATGTCAAATAGGGAAAATAAACATTCTAAGGCAAAAGTGCAAGTGTGTCATTAACAAGTTATGCTGAATGATAGCTGAATCCAACTAAATTCTATTGCTGGAGAATAAAGATAAAGAACTACTAAACAAAGCAGTTTCATACATGTATCCCAGTCATTTATTTAAGCAGGGACCTGCAATTCCTTTTAAAATTGCAATTAAAGCCTTCAACAATTTCACCTGTGTTTTAACAAAATGCTTAAGAAAAGATACTTGAAAGAGAACTTAGATCAATTTATTAACTAAAACTAAGAGAAGATAGTTTCTGGTTTTTTAAAAAATCTTCTCTTTACATTTCACTGTGCTCCCCAAATTTTGTACAATGAATTATACTTCAATGTTTAATTAAAAATAAAGAGAACCCAAAAGCCACATAATTTTCAAGGATGCCCTTTTAAAGCCTCAGACAGAAGAGAGTTATAGATGTAGATACACAAGGTAATATAAATCATGTCCATTTAATTTTTTTCTCTATCATACTGCTGTGTCAAAATAAACATTTTCCTATGTCATTACTACAGAAAACATTGTTCCCATATTGGGAATATACTTGAAATGTTATGGAGCACCTGGTTAAAAAAAAAAAGTAGTCAATTTTACAATAGAAAGTCCTGTATTCCCCTGGTAAATGCACGATTGTTATTCCAGCTTTCGCAAGAGCAAGTAAGCATTTCTGTTAAAGTTACCAAGTTACTTGCTTCTCAGTTTCCATAGTAACCACTTTTTTTTGGTATATGTGTAAAAACATCATAAAATCAAGAATGGGGTTTCTTCCTGAAGTAAGTTCCACAGCACATGGCTGAGAGTTGAGTGGTCTGTATTTGAATTAACCTTAAAATGGATTGACGCTTCTGGTCCCTTTGTAATAATCATTATATAATCATTCCTCCACTGAACTAAAAGATGTGGAAATGAGAAGAAACAGTCAATAAGGGATTTATTCAAAAAAGGGGAAAATACCACTTAAAACTGAGCATGCTAATGGACTAGAGCCGCAGAGCTGTGAAAGTAATTCACTCACAAGGTTTCTTTTGTCTGCCTCTAGAAAGGAATGCATAGGTTACACACATAGAATCACTTTTCTATGGTAACAGCTACTTTCCCCAGGGTAACAGGAAATAGGAAGGGAAAATATTTTTGCAGGCCTGACGGGTAGTTAAGTAGAAGAAGTTTTGGGGAAATAACCAGGGTTCACCAGACTCTTATTCTCCCTTCACCAAGGACCCTCTGCCCTCCTGCTCTTTTCCTTCCTGTGTTCTATCAACGGCTTACTCTTAACAGTCTGTCATAAATGTTCTTAAAAATGTAAATGCTTGATTATAGGTTGTTACATTAGGTATTTATTCACAGTAGGGAATATGCATATAACCACAAGGAATGCTGCTCCAAAGGTGGCACTTATGCATAAAAATAGGTTAGGAAAGGAGATACCAAAGGAATAAGGGAAACTTGTGGTGAGCCTGAAATTACACTCCTGTAGCTGCCTTCTGGTAAATCCATAAAGTTAATTCTATCTAGACTTTTAAGAAATATTTTTAATTATGCTAAAAATCACATAACATAAAATTTACTATTTTAGCCACTTTTAAGTATACAGTTCAGTTGTGTTAAGTAGATTCACACTGTTGTGCAATGGCTCTCTGGAATGTTTTCACCTTGCAAAACTGAAACTCTATACCCATTAAACAACTCTCCATTTCCCCATACTCCCAGTCCCTGACAAACATGATTCTACTTTCTCCTTCTATGAATTAGACCGCATTAGATAGCTCATACAAGTAGAACCATGTGGTACGTGTTTTTTTGTGACTGGCTTATTTCACTTAGTGTAATACCCTCAAGGTTCATCCATGTTGTAACATGTGACATAATTTCCTTCCAAATATTCCATTTTTTGTATCTACTACATTTTATTTATTCATTCATTCATTGATGAACATTGGGTTGCTTCCACTTTGGCTATTGTGAATAATGTTAATATGAACATGAGTATTCAAATATCTCTTCTAGATCATGCTTTCAATTCTTTTGGATATACATTGAAAAGTATCCAGCTATGTAATATGAAAAATAGGGACATTTGTTGAAGAAGACACAAGATACAAGAAACATTGTCCATAGGACAATGCCTCAGTCCCCTTCAAAGTAGGCACCTTGGGACCTCCCACAGTTCTCCCAGCGTCTCTTAACCTAACCCGTACACATTGAACATTCTCAGGTGTTCTGCTTGCTGCAGGCCTTCCAGAATGTGGATCACTTTCAACACATTCTCAGTCATCTTTGAAGTGTTGATGCCACACTTTTATTTGCTCTGCACTCATTGCATGCAAAGCCTTCTGAATCATCCAGATAATTTCCACGGAGGAAATATTCAAGGTCAATGCAAAATTTGATGCAGATTGGTTGCTCTATTTGCTCAGTCATTTTGAATACGACAGCCACACTATACACATGCTCACTTAACGGCGTCTAGTGCCCCACTGACTAGTACAGTGAAGTCGTCATTGTTCACGCATGTGCATTACAGTCCACTCTCCTTGGTTGCCAGATTACATCAATGTTGCGCAAACCGTTCTCATTATATTAACAATGGCTGGATATTTTCCCGACAGATCTCATACATTCCAATGTGGGACTGACAGATCACATGGTAATTCTATTTTTAATTTTGGAACTGCAATACTGTTTTCCACAGCAGCTGCACCATTTTGCATTCCCACCAACTGTGTACACGGGTTCTAGTTTCTCCACATCCTTGCTAACACCTATTGTTTTAGGTTTTTTTTGGTAGTAGCCATCTTAATGTGTGTGAAATATTAATAATATCTCATTGTGGTTTCAAAGATTTGTATTTTTTGGTACTACTTCTTTTTCACTATCATCTAATTTATTAAAATTGCCTACAACTTAACTAAATTACCATATCCCTGCAAGTATTATAATGCTTGGCAACCAATGATGCAAAAGAATGAAAAAGCTTAGTGATTCTCCAAGACTCACAGGAAATTAGTAATAAACTGGGAGTTAAACTTGTAGCTATGAATCCCCCAGCCATTTATGTGTGTATGTAATTCTTGGAAGCACAGATAAACTCCTGACTTCCATCTTCTGTTATTATTTCTTTATGCTAAAATGTATTATTTTTACTACATAACGTGAATGCCACCCAATTTTTTATGAAGAATATACATAGTCATGTATTTCCCCATGTTAACATAAAAAGGATTCTTTGCAAGCTGCTTCAATGAAAATGAAAATGATGAGAAAATTATTTCTGATTATAATTATAATAATCATATAATACAATTTATGGATGAAGTTTCAAGAAAATGTAAAAGCCACATAAGTCTGAGACAAGAAAAGGAAGTCTGTTGAAATAACATAAGAAATATTAAAGTAATTTAATCAGTTTCACAAAAGAACATACTTTCTCATTTAAAAGATGTTATCTTGATGCTCTGTGTATAACACTTGGTTAAAACTGCATAGCTATGTCCAGAAGAGCAGCACAATTCAGTCAAAAATCATTTTTTTAAATGTGTTAAAGTACAATATTCACAAAAAATAAAATCATGATTTATACAAATATAATATGAAGATGTATAAAAAATATTATTGAACTCATTCACGAGGGAACCAGTAAGATGTTCAAATCAGTTCAAGGAGCACTGGAAAGGGTATTCTGTGTGTGCCTGTGTACACACAGAAATATTCAGATAATAGGATTGGGTAATATACAAAATTGGTAATGTCTTACAGAGTAATAATACTTATTGTTATCTGTTTCCCTGGGCAGAAATTATTTCCATTTCTACTGACCAAAAGTCTATAATGCCTGGGAGCTTTAACTGATAGTGTACAATAAGTCTAGGTAGGTATCTTCTCCTTTAACAGCGATTCTGAGATTGGAGTTCCTGGATCAGCAGCATCTGTATCACCTGGAAATGAATTAGAATGAACATTCCCAGGCTCCATGCCATATTTATAGAATCAGAAACTGTGGGTGGGGACCCACAATCTGTGATTTAATAGGTCCTTTTGATGATTCTGAATGTACATTGAAATTTGAGAGCCACGTCCATAGATGATCCTTGGATGCTATCACCCCTGTATGACATTGAAGGGGTATAGTACCCAACTTTTAGCCTTACTTTAAATTTTGCCTCTTTTTTTCATGACAAATAAAAATGTTAATACTTTATACTCTTGGTTTTTCCTAGATTTTGAAAATGCCTCATGATGTCATTTCCACCTTTAAGGCTATCTTCTGTTTCTGTCTTCACAGGCACTTTTATAGGATAAGTCCCAATTATTGAAAAAAAGAAAATGCTAATCTTATTATATTTTCATAATATAATCTTCATGCATGTAATTTTCATATAGTTTATAGGGAAATTTGACAGATGTGAGTTGTAAGTCAAATTATAATATAATGGAGTCCACAAGGCTCTGTATTTGCCCTGCTAAGCCTTAGAAGACTTGGAAGAGCTCTCATCTTATAAGCTGCTAATGCATATTTCTTCTGCATAATAAATGTTATTGTTACATGAATAGTTAACATTGATTCTTTTGTTGTACATTCCTAACAAAATTATGGTTCTTTTAAGGTGTGCTGACAGGACTAATTTCTAATTTCAGTTTTTACAGTTTTGTTCCGCCTCTATACAGTACTGCCAAACAGTACTAAGCAGTCTTAGGAGAGAAGGAGCTTCTAGCAGCAACATGTTCTATTTCTCACTGATTCTCATGAGTCATCTCAATAATATGTTGTTTTGAAGGTCAGCAGCTGGCAGGAAAAAGCAAAGAAATAACGCATGAAGTTTTAAACGTGCGTGTTCCACGATAGCACACACGCAGAAGTCTCCATGCAATCAGTACTGATAAGGCTGTTTATGCTTTTAGATTTCTTCATATCTTAAATTTACTACTCTAAGATGTGATTACTCTTCTGTATAAACATGGGCATGGTGTAACATTTGTCTAGCAAACTGAAAGAAAACAAAAACAAATGTATGTATTTTTAAATGTCCCCTTTTTAATTACATACATATTTATGTTAGAAAATTTAAAAAATACAATCTAAAATCAAAAATATCAACTTCACTCAAAATCCTACCTTCCATAATAATAATCAATAGTTTTATCTTCACATGAAAATATATATTTATGTTAATTTTTTATGTTAATAGCATATACAATGTTTAGAAAAAAGCTAAGAAAATAATTTCTCATCAGAAGTACTGAAATGAGTTGTATAAACATCAAGTGATAATTTGCATTTTTAAAGTATCATAGTAAAGATGGCCATGCTTAAGACTCTATTGGCATGAACACAAATTCCAAATATATCAATGAAAAAGCTGAATTATTGCTCAGACCAATGCATCTTTGTTTATTTTATTTAGTCTGCCAATAATTTAAATTTTACCCATTGAATTATTCATCCATTGTGTTAGTAATAAAAAACAAATGCGGTCACCACACCAAGGTGTTAGACATTATTTCCTTTCATCCATAAAAATCACCTTAAAAACAGGTGATACAAGAAAAGAACAAATCTATAATAGCGCTGGAGAGAAAGCAGAGTGCCATTGTCATACTTAAAATTTAAAGAGTTTCTTGAAAATATACAGTAGAGAGCAGATGAGTGCTAGAAACCTCAAAGGAATGAAAGCATTGAGTCAGCAGGTTGGTAATGGGAGCTGGCCATGGGCCAAACAGTGAGCCGATTCACCGAAGAATTGTGCAACACTTGGTCCAGTCCCAACTTGAACGTTGTTTAGCTTACAGGCTAAATCCCATTAGAAAAATTAAATAAACTAGAACTTCTGACTCATAGAAAATGAAGACTCAGCATGAGCTCCTGAGCTGGAGTAAGGTAAAAAGGTAAACTCTGACCCTCAGAACGGACATGACGAAAACAACAAGGACATGCAGCTCCATGCTAAGATAAGTTGAACCACAGTGATCCTTTTCTTATTTCACCTTTTGAGAAAGATCAGTAGATTAATTGTCTGCTTCTTATCTATGGGGCCTTCAGAAAAACTGGCTTTATCTCCTGGCAAGAGATATTTCTAGAAGCCTTTTCCCCTCACATTTATGAAGCCCTAAAGTTATTTCTCCCTTTTGGGAGTAGTTCTGTCTAGGAAAGAAAACTTGAAAGTGGCTGAGGAACCCCATGGCAAGTATGCTGGTGAAGCAAGTCTTTCATTTATAAATACAAATATAAAAAAATGAATTTCCAGGTATTTTGAGGAAAACAACCAGCAAGAGAGATACTAAAATGAATACACGAATATGGAGAAAAAGAAACATAATCTTCTAAAAATTTGCAATTCCTACCTTCAAATAGATGTGAAAGTTCCATTTTCTGCACTATCAGAAAAATAGATAATTCTTGGAAATCAAAAGTATGACACCATGGTATTTTTAAAAAAGAATTCAATTGTAGGACTGAAAACAAATGACATATTTGTAGAATAATGACCTGATGACTAGAAGATAATATAGAAAGAAATTCACTGTTTTGGGCACTAAGCAAAGAGGTGGAAAAATAGTTAAGAAAACTACATAGTAGATTTTGTCATTCTTTGTGGCTACTCGGCGATTTTGAACATTCTTTCAGTGTTTGAAGAGTTTCCCACCTTATGAGTCTCACCAAAATAAAAGCCAAAAACTTGCCTCTCCTCTTTCCCTTGTTAGTCAAAGGTAAAATTTGATTAGTTAAAAATCAATACTGCAAACTTTAGTAGGGTAGTCTCTACTAAATTATTTTTATAGAAAAGTATAGTTAGTATGGCAAAAGATGAGATAAAGTGAAATCATAAAATGCTTAATTAAAACCAAGGAAGACAGAAGAAGAAGGAAGAGAAAGGAACAAAAAACAAGTACAATGAATAGAAAACAATTATAAACAAGGTACATATTAACCAAACTATATTAATAACCACATTAAATGTGAATGGTGTAAATACATGAACTACAAGACAGCAATTATCAGAGTGGACAAAAAATCAAAATGAAAATGTTTCTTACAAGAAAAGCACTTTAAGTATAAAGACAGATTAGAAATAAAGGGATAGAGAAAGAAAGACTATGTTAACACTAATAAAAACAAAGCTGGAGTAGCTATATTAATTTCAATAAAAGCAGACCTCAGAAAAGAAAATTATTAGAGATAAAGACATGTAATACATAATGGTAAAGGTGCCAATTCTCTAAGAAGACATACAATGAATGAATGTGTTTGCAGCTAACAACAGACTATCAAAATACATGAAACAAAAACTGATAGAACTGTAAGGAGAAATAGATAAATCTGCTGTTAGATATGGATACTTCACCTACTAACAGATGGTTAATACTGCATAGATCCAGTAGGCTGAAAATTAGTAAGGATATATAATTGACCAGGAAAGCACTATCAATCAACTTGATCAATTGACATTTATGGGATACTCTATCCAATAACAGCTAAAACCACATTCTTCTCAAGCTCACATAGAACATTCACCAAGGTGGACCACAGTCTGGATTATAAAACACACCTTTGAAAATTTTAAAGAATAAAAAAAATTAAAGAATAGAAATCATGCACAGTATTTTCTCAGACCATGATGGAATTAAATAGATCAATAAAATAAAGCTGAAAAATTCCCAAATATTGGAGATTAGATGACATACATCTAAATAACACATAGTTAACAAAGAAGACTCAAAAATTATAAAAACATTTTGAACAAAACAAATGTGAAAATACGACTTTTCAAAATTTGTGAGATACAGCAAAAGCTGTGTTTAGAAGGAAATTTATAGCATTAAAGGTCTATTAGAAAAGAAGAAAATCTAAAATCAATGATCTAAGCTCAGAAAACTAGACAAAGAAGAGTAATGTCTACCTAAAGCAATCAGAAGAAAAGAAATAATAAAAATGAGAGCAGAAATTAATGATATTGAGAAGAATAAAATAATAGAAAAAAATCAGCAAGACCAAAAGCTGTTTAAAAAAAGTCAGTAAATTTGATAAACTTCTGGCCAAGCTAACCAAGAAAAAAGAGAAGAGATATAAATTAACAATAACAGAAATAAAAGCAGGGTCATCACCTCTGATTATTATCAGTAACTGGGCCAATTTCCTGAAAGATACAAACTACCAAAACTCACACAAGGAAAAATAGATAATCTCAGTAGGTTTATATCTATTAAGGAAATTGATCAATAATTAATAATCTTCCAAAAAAGAAAGCACCAGGTCCAGATGATTTCACTGGTGAATCTTACTGAATAATATGCGGAAGAAATTATAGCCATCTCTACAATCTCTTTCATAAAATAGAACCAGAAGAACACATGCTAGAAATTCAACTCTCTTTGTTTGCAGATGACTTGATTGTCTATATAGAAAATCCCAAAGACTTAACACAAAACACCTGGAACTAATAAGCCTATACAGCAAGGTTGCAGGATAAAAGGCTAATGTACAACTAATCTTATAGATTTAGTTGCCTTTATAAATACAGTAATAAACAATGGAAATTTGAAATTTTAAAAATGATATAATTTAAAATAACACTTCCAACATGAAATACTTAGGTATAAATCTAACAAAATACGTATAGGCTCTATATTCAGAAAAATTCTGATAGATGAGATCAAATAAGATCTAAATGAATGGAGAGATACTCCATGCTCATGGATTGAAAGATTCAATATTGCTAAGGTATCAATTCTTCGCCCATTCCCACATGTAACCGATTCTGACCCAGTGAAATATAAGCAAAGTATGTAGGATTTTAGCTTAAAGGAAGCAGACTCAGCAGAGAGAGATACTGTTTGCTTTTTCGCCTTTACTCCATCTGGCCAGTAAAAATCTTCAACTGGAAGTTGGTGAAACAGAAAGATCAGAGTCTAGGTCTCTGTGACTACTGTAGAACTTTTATATTAAAAGCTGCGGACTTTTCCTTTTGGTCTTCCTTTATCTGAGAGGGAAATTACTTCTATCTTGATTTAGCCACTGTTACTTTGTAGTTTTCTTTTATAGGCAGCTAAAACTGATTTAAACCACATACTAGGGCTTAGAAACATCATTTTGCTTAGTTAAAATCTTTAAGGGGTGAGAGGAGTGTGTGTGTGTATAACTGTAATACTCTTATGGGTTTTATTATCTGTTCTTTTAATGAAGTGGGACACATGAGAGATTGGGATTAGTTTAATTCAGTTTTGGAGATGCTGAAGAAAATACTATCATCCTTCAGCACCAGATAGCCCAAGATTAAGGGAACCGTACTCCACTCAAACAGCAATGACACCCCTCTGAGATAGAATGAATGGAATAAGAAACTAGAGTGGGCAAAATTTTGAACTTTGACTTCATTCAGAAGGGTATTTCTTTTACCTTTAATTTCTCCTAGAAAATTTGATAATGGGGGGGGTTCATACATTCTAACGTGGCTTCCATGTCATATAGTTTTCTAAATTTATCTACCTACCCTCATTTGTGGCTTCCTGACCATAATTTGAGATTAAAATAGCAAATAGGATAACATTTTGGCCTAGACTATGAAGTGCTGTTGAAATAAATAAACATTCTATTATGACCCATTTCAGATGTTTCTGGGGATAAAAGCTAACCTGCCCATTACTGGGCCTAAGATAAACACGGGAGAAGTGCATGTTCTCAGGGAGAGGCCTCACAAGGTAGGTACAGGCCTGCCTCGACAAATTTCTGGTGGCCTCCTCTCCAAGCATGACAGCCACCCCACCATGCCTCAGAGGTTTGGTTGTCAAACCAAACCGGTTAAGAGAATGAGGAGCTGGAGAAAATAGAGGGAAACCATTCGCTATTTCACTCAAGTCTCATACTGTGGCTTCTGTAATAAGAACTTGCTCTCTCAGGGGAATTTTGGTGAGGAAACTTCCCTTTCTCCCCCCTGCAGCATCAGGGAGATGGATGTGATGGTCACTGCTCCCCAAGGTCCAACACATTGCACTCGCATTATCTTACGGAGGCTTTCTGGCAACAGAATGCTGCACATTTCTTCACTCTTGCTCTTGAATTCCAGAAGATCACATGTGTCAAGGTCAAGAGCAAGGCTGGAGCTACGGGGAATTCTAAGATCCATGGTGAATGCACTACAGACACTTCTCTGGTTCTGATACAACCATGCAAACACCAATCAGAAAGAACCTGTTCAAATCATTTGTATTTATTTTACTATAATAAACACCAAACATATATGTATATACATTCATGTGCCACATAATGACACTTTGGTCAATGATAGACTACAAATAAGATAGTGGTCCCATAAGATTATAATGGAGCTAAAATATTCCTATAATCTAGTGACATCTTAGCCATTGTAAGGTGATAATGTAATGCATTATTCACCTGTTTGTGGTGATGCTGGTGTGAACAAACCTTTGTGTTGCCAGTTGTATAAAAGTATATAGCACATACAATTATGTACAGTATATAATACTTGATAGCAATAATAAATTACTGTTATGGGTTTATGTATTTATTATTATACTTTTTATCATTATTTTAGAGTGTACTTCAATTTATTATTTAAGAAAGTTAACTGTAAAACAAACTCCAGCAGGACCTTCAGGAGATATTTCAGAAAAAGGCATTGTTATCACAGGAGCTGACAACTACGCATGTTTTGCCCTTGAAGACAGAATGTGGAGGTGATAGTGTTATTGATGATCCTGACCCTGTGTAGGCCTAGGCTAATGTGTGTGTTTGTTTTAGCTTTTAGCAAAAAAGTTTAAAAAGAGAAAAATAAACCATTTTCAAAATAGAAACAAACTTATAGAATAAGGATATAAAGAAAGAAGATATTTTTGTAACTGTACAATGTGTGTGTATTTTAAGTTGTGTTATTCCAAGAGTCAAAAAGTTTTTTAAAAAATTAAAAAGTTTATAAAGTAAAAAAGTTATGGTAAGCTAGGGTTAATTTATTATGAAAAAAGAACTTTTAAAAATAAATTAAGTGCAGCCTAAGTGTACAGTGTTTATAAAGTCCTCAGTAGTATACTATAATGTCATTGGCCTTCACATTCACTCACTCACTCACTCACTCAGGGACTCACCCAGAGTAACTTCCTGGCCTGTAAGCTCCATTCTTGGTAAGTGCCCAATACAGGTACACTATTATTTTATCTTTTCTACCATATTTTTACTATACCTTTTCTATGTATAGAAATGTTTAGATACACAAATACCCACCATTGTTTTACAATTGCCTACTGTATTATTACAGTAACATGTTGTACACGTTTGTAGCCTAGAAGTAACAGGCTATATACCATATAGCCTAGGTATACAGTAGGCTATCTCGTCTAGGCTTGTGTAAGTACAGTCTATGCTTTTAGTACAATGATGAAATTACATAACAATGCATTTTTCAGAATGTATCTCTGTTAAGTGATGCATGACTATATTTATAATTATTTTACCTATATTTATTATACTATATCATAACATATTATATTTATATTGTGAACATGTAAAATAACTATAGAATATATGCTAATATATACTAATATATTAAGTATACTTATACTGTATTATATTAATACTTATATATTTTATACCATATACTACTCCATTTTTGTAATAAATGTAGAATTTATGTAATATAATATAATATAATATAATTTAATATACAATATTGTAATTTGTCTGCTAGGGCTGCTGTAACAGAAATGCTGTTAAAAAAGAGAAATTTATTTTCTCCCAGTTTTTGAGGTTGAAAGTCCAAGATCAAGGTACTGTCAGGGTTGGTGTTTGGTGACACCTCTCTGTTTGACTTGCAGATAGCTACCTTCTTGCTGTGTCCTTATATCCTTTCCTCTGTGTGGGTATCTCTTTTCTTAGAAGGATAGCAGTCCTGTTGGATTAGGATACCACCCATATGTACTCATTTAATCGTAATTACCTCCTTAAAGGCCCTATCTCCAAGTAGGTCATATTGGGGGTTAGGGTTTCAACATATGGATTTGGTGGGGGGTGGGGCACAGTTCAGTCCATAACAAATATATGTATTGTATGGATTAACTATACATGAAATATAAGAGTAGAGAAGTAATCAACATTTAAAAACCCCAATAAAAAACTATCTAATCCATCTAAACTACATTTTTCTATTAATAAACATATGACATACACATACACATTTCTTTGGAGTAGGTGTAGAAGGCCACCTTTTAACCTCTCGGGGAGTGTCTGTGATGGTCTGGTAATCTTCCCTTGGGTAGGGAGGGATGCTTTTCCTTCAAGGTGGCCCTCTAGGCCATCACTGTGGATTGGAATCACTATGAAGGCCCTCAGTGCAATGAAGTCTGGAAGTCCAGAGTCTCGGCCAGAGACTGGATCTTCCAATATTGGGGAAAAAAAGCAAGAGTAGATATTTAGCAACAGGAGCAAGTGTCACCAAGTTCTGAATGATCAGGATTGTTATACTTAGTAAACCCTAATAGGCTGCACTAAACATGCTTAGTGCACATGTGTCTCTGCTACCCCTGGCCATCTGGTGGTAAATTTTACATATATGCAAATAAGTCCAACCCAATATGTCTCTCCGGAGAAGAGCTATCCCTGGAATGGAGACAACTCCTACATAAGGGTGTTGACAATGTCCTGAGGACAAACTGGGGCTTAAATTCTGTCCTCTGTACTCATATGCAATCTACACAGGCTGCCCGAGTCTTATAAAAGTAGGTGTCTAGGCATATCTCTCTTGCTTTTGCTCCCCTTAACTTCTTCATGGGTGTGAGAAAGATCATGTGCTTCTTGGCGGGCTATGTAGGTATCTACTCTGCACAGTTTTCATCCTCAGGTCCAGAAGTGGGGCGGAGGAAAGGAGTAGGAAGGATATTTTAACCTATAGCCCAAATTGCATTCTATAACTTAGCTTGACCATAACAAAGGTGAATTTTAATCCACATCTAACTTCCTGTATTTATTCTCAAGCAGGTTCAGAAGAAGAGAGAGATGACCAGTGAACACTCTTCCAACCTAAACATTGGATTTTAGTAAAGTATAGCACTTAGTAACAAGGTTTAAACTCAGTTCTCACAGTTGGGCATTATTTCAGTATTGGACTGACAAGGTAATTTGATGGGCCAATTTTGTGGCCCTAAAGCTAGCAAAATGCCATTCACCCTACTTTGATTAAACTTAAGAACTGCAGACAGTGATAAAACTTGGGGTGGTATCAGGTGACTCAGTTATAGAAATGAGCACTTTATAGTCTTTTTAAAATTTTTAAATAGATTTGGGGGGTACAAGTTAAAGTCCATTCCATGTTTACACTGTATAGAGGTAAAGTCAGGGCTTTTAGTATACCCAACACCTGAATAGTGTACTTTGTCCCTCTTAGGGAATTTTGTATCCCTTCCCTCCTCCCCCTCCCCCTTCCCCCCTTTTGAGTCCATTGTACCACCCTGTGTGCCCTTGTATAGTCATAGTTTAGGTCCCACTTATAAGTGACATGCATAATCTTGACATCAACTTAGGCCTAGAAAGTGGGATGTTGTGCTATTTTACTAGACTTACTCTAATATCAGATTTATGTAAATGAGATTTAAATAATGTTGAAACTTCTTAAAAATAGAATAGACAGAAATGTTTTTGCTTACTTTTTTTAAAGATGAATTGTATCTATAGTAAATTTTCATAAGGGGCTGTCTCTGAATATAATTTCCACCTATTTTTTTTCTTGTTTTTTGACATGGACTGCTTGAGAAGAACTAGCTAATGATACAAAATTATGTAAGTTGTGATTAATTTTAATTCAGGGATTTTTTTTTAATGTAAGGACTATAAGGCTAGCTATAAAACAATAATTAATGATCTTTCAAAGTTTCACTTGCTTATTTTTAGAATTATTCTCTTGGGTCAAAATGTTATTCTGTAAATTATCCTGAGTTACCAGGAATTGGGATTCCACATATATAGGTGTCAGCTATCTCTAGGGATTTATCTAGGAGTAGAATTAGGGAATTTTATTTTGTGCTAAAAGTGTTGGGAGATTAATTTGGGAAGAAAGAGCCATTTGACCTCCCTTTCTCTTGGTCATCCTTTCTAATCTTCAATTGAAAAACACTAGTAAAAATAAATAAACATTTAAGAAATTGAGTGTATTCTAAGAAAAATACCTCAAATTTCAAATGTTATGCAATAGCCTTTGTCTATACTAAATGATGATTAAATGGTGCCTACTCACAAATGACTAAGGCCATTATGGTGCCTAAGAGCAGCTGGGGTACCCTGGTTCTGTGGTTTGTGTATGATTTGTCTCTACCAAAACTCATGTTAAAATTTGATCCCTAGTGAGGTGTTGGGAGGTGGGGCCTAGTGGGAGGTGTTTGCGTTATGGGGGTGGATTCCTTATGAATGGCTTAGTGCTGTTCTTGAGGTTGTGAGTGGGTTCTCACCCCCATGAGATTGGATTGGTTCTTGTGGGAATGGATTAGTTCCCTTGGGAGTGGGTTGTTATAAACCAGGACATCCTTCAAGTTTTCCCATTTCCATGTTTCTGACTCCCCTTTGACCTTCTCCACCATGTTGTGACGCAGCACGAAAGTCCTTGCCAAAAGCCAGGGCCACACCCTTGAACTTCTCAGCCTGCAGAACTGTGAGCTAAATAAGCCTCTTTTTTTCATAAATTACCCAGTCTCAGATATTCTCTTATTTATAGCAACACAGCCTAACGCCTGGCTAGAGAATTCTTGGGTGTTCACCCTTCAACTGCATTAAGTGTCTCAGTCCAAAGGTCTGTGTCCCACATTGTATCCCCCCAGACCTAGCCTACTGTCTTTTTTTTTCATGACTTTTTTTTTTTTTTTTTTACTTCAAAATGTTACGGGGATACAAATGTTTAGGTTATATATGTTGCCCTTGCCCCACCCGAGTTGTAGTTTCAAGCATTTCCATCCCCCAGATGGTGTGCACCGCCCCCCATTAGGTGTGAATATACCCATCCCCTCCTCCCCCCTCCCACCTGCCTGGCACCCGATGAATGTTACTACTATATGTGCACATAAGTGTTGATCAGTTAATACCAATTTGATGGTAAGTACGTGTGGTGCTTGTTCCATTCTTGTAATACTTCACTTAATAGAATGGGCTCCAGGCTATCCAGGATAATACAAGAGGTGCTAGATCACCACTGTCTTAAACATTGAAATAAATCTATAAATTATTTGATTTCTTTGCCCCCCACACACACCTATTTATCTATCCATATTCTTCTCCAAATACAGTCATCCCTTGGTAGCCACAGGGGATTGGTTCCAAGAACATGCCCCTCCCCCACCCCACCCCCTGCAATTACCCAAATCCACAGATGCTCAAGTCTTTTATATAAAATGGAATAGTACTTGCATGTAATCTATGAACAACCTCCTGTATACTTCAAATCATCTTTTTTTTGTATTTCAGCATATTATGGGGGTACAAATGTTTAGGTTACAATGTGTTGCCTTTCCCTCCCTTCTCCCACCCCCGGAGTCAGAGCTTCAAGCATGTCCATCCCCCCAAATCATCTTTATATTACTTATACTACCTAATATGATATAAATGCTATGTGAATAGTTGTTGTTCTGTGTTGCCATATTGTTTATCTGTATTATTTTTATTGTTGTATTATTATTTATTTATTTATTTTTCTGACTCTTTTTGACCCAAAGTTGGTTGAATCCGTAGATGCAGAACTTCTGGATAAGCAGCAAAGGCTGGGGATTGTGTTTATTTAATTCCCCCGGGAAAATATTAGGTGTTTTGGGCAGTAAATTAGTTTTTAAGTATTTTATAGATTATGTACCAAATATTCTCCCATTATGCTGTGCACGTTCTTTATTTTTATAAATTCAAAACCATTCATCTTAGTTTAGATGATGATTATTTTGTTTCCTCTCCCCACACCAATAAGTTCTTCCTTCTTGTAGACCTTGATTTATCTCAAATTCATTAGTGTATTTTTTGAGGTGTGTCTGGATCAAAAGTAATTCTCCACACAAATATTTAGCTGCTTTTATATGTTTTTAAAAGTTGTTTATTTTCCCATTGTTGGGAAATAAACATTCTTAATTTTTGAATAATTTATTCAAAAAGGCAACTGAAAGCTCCAATCAGTGGATCAGGGGCCTCTATCACGATTGGTCAAAGAATGTACATTTATGTGTTTGATGTTAACATAGTGTGGTCTTCATTTTAAACAGGTGTTCTGATTAATTACTGGTGTCCACTACACTGGATAGGAGGGGTTCTTTAAATGGAGAACCCCTTTCATAAATGTTTTCAAAAAAATATTCCTATTGCTGTGTAAAATAAGTTTAATGTTCTGGACTAGCCTTGGGATCCAGCTATGAAACTCAGTTTAATATAACCTTGAGGCTCAGTACCTTTTTTTAAGTTTTATTTAATCACATGGATTATGGAGAGAAGTGGGGGTCTGGAGGAGGAGTAGGTGTAACTAGGTGTAGGTGTAGGTGTTAACTAGGTATAGCAGAATAGGGATGAATAGGACATTTCAATTTTCTTTCAAAGTGATTTAATGAATCACTTTGATACCACATTGTTTAAATTATAAGTAACCCCCCCAAGCAACCATTTGATAGCTGAGTGGCTCTTGGCCGAGCACCCTCACTCCCCAATTTTTTCAACCCTACCCACCACCCTGCAAACCACTGGAGTCTGTGAACTCGGTTACATGCCCAGCTATTCAGGGTATTGTGCTTCTGAGGGGAGACAGCTTTTAGTTGTGTGTTTTCATCATTAGCCCTAGATCTTTCCTTTTAATCATCATCTTCCCAATAAACCACTATGTTTATGTAATTACCATGTCACATGAACTCTTTGAAATTAGAACACTTAAGAGTCCTTTTTTCAGATTTTCTATGGGCAACCTATTATTCTTTAACTCTGATTAAAGTCATTATGTTTTAAAATCTGCTAGGATGAGAGCTTCATGAATCCTATTTGCCACTTTTTCCTTAGATGAATTTCACTATCTAACAGATGATATGTTAGTGTTAATTGGTATAAAAATAAATATGCATGTTACTTCCCCACACATCTCTACTGCATTTGATATGTCTTCCTCTATGTCCTCATTAATACTTTATAATTTTCTATTAATAAATCTCAAGTATTTCAAGTAAAATTGATATTAAAGTTTGCCCTATTATGTCACTAGAGTTGCTATTAATTGTGTGACTTTATTTTATATGTTAAAGTTTTACAGCTGGAATAATTGGTTGATTGCATGGAGTTTTCTGGGTATATAATTGGTACTGAATTGTGTGATTGATATATTCTTTATACCACCATCCCCCATCCCAAACTCAACCCCACCCCACCCTCTCCCCAGGCCCACACCTCCCCACTACCCCACCCTCTCCACCCCCCTCTTCCCAGGCCCACACATCCCTACTACCCCACCCTCTCCAACCCCTCTTCCTAGGACCCCATCTCCCTTCTACCCCCACCTTCTCCACCCCTTCTTTTCAGGCCCCCATCTCCCCACATCCCCACCCTCTCTTCCCAGACCCCCGCCCCCTCACTACCCCATCCTCCCCAACCCTTCTTCTGAAGTCCCCACCTCCCCAATCCTCCACCCCATACCCTTGATGATGGTGGACGCTGAAATGATCAGGAAATGGTTTGCACTTAACCACTAAATCTTTATTGAATTTTTATTATAATAGCAATACAATATTAGTAAATAGAGAGAAATACAGAGTAAAGAGAATACAGCAATATAGTTTGAAGAAGGGGTGGGGTAGGGAGTTGCAGGGGTAAGGAAAGGAGGTGGGGAAGGGGAGGGGTCCTGGCAGGGGTGTTTATTCATCACTTTCCTAAAACTTCCATGAATATTTACCATCCATGATGATCAATTACATTCCAGATGCCTATCCATCAATCTAGGGCCTCTATTAAATTATTAATCCAATCACCTTTGAACTTTCTCCCACTAGGGTTTTATCCATGTCCAATTCACTTTAAATAGGTTGATCTCCCTACAGTTCCCCCTGAGTTTATTTGGAATCTTTAAGGGAAGCAGTTACAGGATAAAAGGTCACAAGTAAGTACACATGTCCACTTATAGAGATAGCTAATACATAATATCATTCTAACTTTCTAAATAACCCACCCGCTTAAGATTAATAGTCCCTCCCACCCAAAAATATTTATGATTACATATATCCCCTATTACTTAAAGTGATTACACAAAGAAATAAAAACAATGCAATTTTCCACAGACCAATTCAACAGCATTCTACAATCTGAAACAACAAAGAACTTTCAGTCCCATCAGATAAGTGTTCTCTCTTTAGATGAAAATGTAGCATGATTCCCTCTGGGCTCTTCATTTCTGCAGCTGGTCCTTCATTTCACCCAGGTCTTTTTCCAGCAGGGTATTCTCTGTTGTCAATCTTGCAACCATATCTGATATGAGATGTCTGTGGTGGATGACAACTGGATCGATTCAGGAGTCCAAGAGGTACCTGCAAACTCAAACAGAATTCCAAACTGCACCATATAGATGTGCCCCTCTTATTTTGTGCACCTGTAAATTAACTGTAATACTTCACATGATTTAATCAAACTAATTCTCCTTTTTCCAGCATCTAAGACAAATACCTCATTGTTCATACTAAACTGACCCTTCAGAAATGTATGTGAACTTTCTCTGTTTCAATAACCTAGCATAATGACTTTAGCCAGTTCTCTCCAGGCTTGCCTAACAATAGGAGCTCTTAGATCTTCATCTTCCTTAATTAACAATGCAAATTTTGGCCGAAATCAATTAAGTAATCTTGTCAGTTTGTTTCAAGCTCCCTTTCTAACTCTTCAGACCTCAAATCCCTTGCTTTTTCCTTTCTTATGAATCAAGGCATTTCTGGTGGAAAATGCCAAAAAAATTTTAAAGGATTCAATTAACAAAAGTTTGATCAACAGCATTGAAATAAATCAATTAAAGTGAAAGGAAACTTAGCCAAAGGAAACTTAGCCAAAGGAAACTTAGTCAAAGGAAACTTAGCTAAAGGAAACTTAGCCAAAGGAAACTTAGCCAAAGGAAACTTAGCCAAACTTTAATACTATAGAATAATATATTTAAAATTACTTATCCTTAACACCTACATTTATAGATAGCACATATAGCAATAGAGCATAGCACACACTGCCGAAAAGTTAATCACAAGCTTCAGTAAACAGTCAATGTGTCAGGGACTTTGTGAGTTGTTAACCCACATCAGCACGCTTTCCCTGACTGTTCCTGTCGTTGGCCAACTGCTCCAGACTTCGCTTGCGGTGGTGGCAAATGTCCGTGTGCCCATGCGGGGGCTGCAGACCATGCCCATTTCTAGGCACTCTGCAGCTTGAAGATCAATTGACAACCATAAATTCAAATGTATGGAGGATGAATTGATATGAGGTAAACTGAAATGACGCTTCAAAATAGTCCAGAAGCACAAATGCACCATTTTAAAATTACTCAAAAACACAAGTGATTGACAAGCTTTCTGATTCCATTGAAGAAAAAAAGTGTTGTTTTGTATTAAATAGTTAGCCAATTAGGTTTCTTCTTTGAAATTGTTTATCATTTTGTGTAATTTTTAAAGGCTCAATTGATCGAAGTGAAATTATATATGACGTCCAAATTGAAGATTGAAGATGAACACGATAAACTATTATACAAATACTCCAGTTCTAAAGAGCCTCTCATTCACAGTCTTGTAAGAAGTTCACAGTAGAGAAGTATCTTACACTATCACTTTTACTTAGTTTAACAATAAGAATTTGTAATTCAATGGAAATTTTTAAAAGCATAGTCACCACTTTAAAACACTGTTAAAGGACACTACCACAGCTAAAAGTTTTAAAGTATTTAAACATGCAAGAATAAGAGTGGGTGATAAAGAATATGTGAAAGATGATGCTGATGAAAAATGAAACTTCACCATCAGACTCCTCTTCATGACAGACAATTTGAAATAAAACCATGTTGTTTTCTACTGCTCAAACCGTGTTTTGGCAATTGAAGCCTGCCTCTCGTCTCCGTGCATGGCAGCAGAAATGGAGTCTCAGCAACCAGGCAGGAAGATGACGCACATCCTGCAGCAGGGTTAATGGCAGTAGTAAAGAATTAAAAGAAAGAGAGAGGTTAGACAAACAGTTCAAGGTAGTAGCAAGGGACCAGGTGAAAGGAAGTCAGGCAGTCCCAGGTTAGCACAAAGCGTCCAGGAGACACCAGACGTGTCACTGGAGTGAAGACAACTCTTGTGTTGTCTGTCGCTTTGAGTCATCCATTTCTTTTGAAGTGGTTACCATCAGGCCATCCCACTGAAGGTGCTGGGCAGTGTCCAGTGCTCTAATTCCTCTTGGGGCCTGAGGTGTTTCGTTTCAGCTTCTGTTTTGCCTGCTTCTGGGAGAACTAGTCGAGTTGCTGCTCCTTGAGAGTTAACGGAACCATGCAAATGGAGTTTGAAGATGGTGAAGTTTCTAAAGGTGCAGCAGGGGGATCACGGAAGCCTTTCCACACTGCACCAGTACTTGTGGCTTCCTTTATAAGGCTTCGGTCCTCCAGTGAGGGTACCGAAGCTGCAAGAAAAGTCATGTCCTCCTCCTCCTTTTCTCCCCCTCCATAAAGAAATCAGCATTTCCTGTGTGTGCATCAGCTTCTCTGTAAATGTTAAACAAGGAATTTGGCAGCCTATAATTTACCTGGCGACAGAGCTTTCAGGCTTCCAGGATTGGCTGGCTGGAAAGTAAACTTGATAATTGTTGGTGAATCTGAGGTGTGCCAGTCTGGGGTGGCCCTGAAGACACAGCAGCCTAACTTAGCACACAGTCACTGATTGAGAAGCTGAACAGGAATCAATTTTGAGGGCAGAGATCCTGAAGGACATGACAGGTATTCACATGGTACTGTAGGACGGAGGTGGGGGCGGCGGCGGTGGCGGCGGCGGCGGCTGCGGCGGCGGGTACTGTGGTACCGGAGGCTGGCGGTACCAGTGTGGATTCCAAGTGATCATGACAGGTACGTAGAGTGATCTTCCTTGTCCATCTCGGCCCACTGGGTACCAGGCGAATCCCACTGGGTAGGTCGGGTACGTGGTGTACGTGGGATATGTTTGGTATCCAGGTACTTGAGGTACAAATTCAGTGTAAGTTGCCAGGTGAGCTTGGTCTTCTAAGTTTGGAATAGATAGACGAGGATACTGATTCTGGATAGTGAAATTGTTTGGAGCTCTGCAATCATACGAAACTTGCAGTTTCCACCCCCTCTTCACTTGGAGAACTTGTGCTCCGTTAGGTGCAATCGTTGGGGTAATGAGGCCATCTTTTACATTCCTTGCCACAAAATCTCGGAGAGCTGCCATTTCCGGTTCAGACAGTGAGTACACATGTCCACTAGGAATACTGTGTGCTCCAGGTATCATCTCGATGTTAGGGTCAACCAGGCGGTGATCTGGGTAGACGTGCTCATCTACTGGAGTGTACACATTCTGGACATAATAATACCTCACTGGTTGGTAAACTCTGTATCCGTCTACTGGATAGTAAAGTGACGGCTGCGGTGATGGAGGCAGGGACGGAGGTATTGGAGAATACATCTGGCAGTGGTAGCGGCAATATTCGGAATCAAAGACGATAGATCGAGTGCTCCAGGTGATGTTGGGGTCATGTGTGCTCAGCCAGCGAACCCCTAGGACGATGGGGAAGAACGGAGACTGAGTCACATCAAATGAGATCACCTCACGGTGGTCTGCCAGGTCAACTATCAGGTCGTGGGTTTCGTGGACAACTGGGCCCGATGCTATGGGGCGCCCATCGATTGCTTCCACAAGTATTGGCCAGTCCTTGACTCTTATAGGAATTCCATTTTGAGCGACATATTCGTGATCAATGAAGTTGCCAGATGCACCAGAATCGATCATGGCACGGACGAACAGCGTGTGTCTGCCAGGAAGATGAATCTGGAGCATCACTTGCAAGTGCGGAGAAGAGACAGCATCATCTTGTGGGGACCTTATTATTTCTGGCCCGGTCGCTGAAGGTCCCTCTACAGCGGGGCCGGGGAGTTTCCCGCCTGCGAAGATTTTGAGGCCTTGGCAGGACAGTTGTCGGCGTAGTGACCTCCCGTTCCGCAGTAGAGGCACAGGTTCAGCTTTCGGCGTCTTTCTTTCTCTTCCTGGGTCAGGCGCATGCGGGCTCCTCCCACAGGCTCAGTGGGGTCGACCTGGTGGTGGCCGGGCTGGTGCTGCATCACCATTGCCCGGGGCGGGGAGCGCGGCTTGCGGGCGGCGGCGGCCCTGGCCAGCCTTCTCTCAATGTGGATGCACAGGCCGATGAGCCCGGACAGCGTGTTGGGGACCTCGAGGTGGGAGAGCTCCTCCTGGATGCGGTCGTTGAGGCCCTCGTGGAACTGGTCAATCAGCGCAGGCTCATTCCAATCCAGGTCCTGGGCAATCATCTGGAAAGCGTTGGCGTAGTCGACGACAGACCCCATGCCTTGGCGCAGACGTCTGATCTTGCGTTTGGCAGCCTCTCGCCTCTGAGGGTCTTCAAAGACGTGCTTCATCTCCATCATGAAGGCTGGGTAGTTGTGCATCAGGTAGTGGGATCGCTCCAGCTTGGCTGAGGCCCAACGGGCAGCACGGCCGGTCATCATGCTTGTCACGAAGCAGACGCGGACACGATCAATTGAGAAATCTCTAGTACTCTTTTCCATGAAGATCTGGCACTGGGTCATGAAAGGAGCGAGCATGTCTGGGTTGCCATCGAACTTCTCAGGAAGGTCTTCGGGGCACTCTTCCTCGATGGGAGGGGGTGGGGCAGCAGCAGCAGCAGCTCCGCGGAGCGCAAGGTCATCATCCTCTTCCTCAGGGACGGGCTCTTCCTCCTCCACTTGCTCGCGAAGGGTGGTGTTCTCCTCTGTGAGCTTCTGCACCTGGCTCTGCAGGTTGTTGTTCTCCTCGGACTGCCTGATGACCTTCTCTCTTAAGTTGTTGATCTCTTCAGAGAGCTCATCCCTCCTGCGTTCGGTCATGTTGGGCACGCAGGGGCTGTTATGGCCGCAGGGCTTCTTGTTGTTGTTGTTGTTGTTGTGGGGGGGAGGGGGAGGAGGAGGAGGTGGGCAGTCGGCGGGACCCATGGGGATCGTCGGGGTGGGAGGAGACCTCCCAGCTGCAACTTCACTTCTTTGGGGGTGGAGGCCTGGATCCAGGCCCCCTCTTGCACCCTTTCTTCTCTTTGTTCTCAAAATCCGCTTATTTCTGCAAATGAAGATAAATATATACATTTAATATACCCATTCAAAGCAGCACAATGCAGACAAAAAAGATTTAATATTTAAATCATCTCCTTGCTTACATTAATAATTAGTGAACAAAGTAAACAAACCCTCAGAATTAAAGAGAAAGAAGTTATCAATCAGGACACTGGTTAAAAAAAAACACACTAACTTTTTGATGTCCAAAATGACCTTTCCTTCTCAAAAGCCACCTGTTCATTATGATTCAACAACACATAAACTTTATCAATAGTATGTTTACCTTTACAGACTATAAAAGAATGTTGAGACCCTCCAAACAAGTAATTTTGTACCCAAGGAACAAAGCAACAAACTTTCAAGGCAAACATGGATACCAAATAAATTATGCAAATTAAAGCCAAAATAATAACCTGTTATCAGAGAAGTTAGGCAAAAAATAGCCAATATTCAGACCAATAGGGAACCACATAAAAAGAAGGCAATATTGAAATCACAATGCCTGTATTCAACACCCCTGGGGAGGGGACACTCCAGCCAACTTCCATGACCCTGGTCCACATCTATAGAGAGCATAACTGATTAACAAATCAAAACAACCACCACCACCACAAAAGCCACAGGACTGTCTTAATTACTTTTCTGACCATAACACTTAACAGCAACAGGTATGTGTCTGTTTCCTCCTCATTATGCAGTCATTCAAGAAATATTAATTGACCCTTCCTAGAAAGGGCTAGGCTATACACGGGACATTCAAAGAAGCCCAATAATAGTATACCTCAAACTTATTATGAGGATTTAATTAAATAATGCAGGTAAATCTAATAATTGTTAGCTAATATTAATAAAGTTATTAATCAGAAAATAGAAAGGTAACTTTCTGTGTAAAGAGACTGGGATTAAAACAGGGAGGGGCTGCAACTATAGCAACGTGGGCATAAAGATATATATATCATACATTATATATACATATATTTAAAAAATACTGTGTTGGTCAAACAAATCTAGGGCCTTATTTTGTCCTGCAGGTCACTAGTCTGCAATCCCTGTTTTTTAATCAAGACTGGTCAGCACAGCCCCAACCAAAGGTTTGTAATGTTAAAATGGGACAGGGCTGTACTCCTAGGGGTGAGTGAGTATATGTGTGTGTGTGGGGGGGGGGAAAGGGGGTGTGGGAGGGGAAATGGAGGGGGGAGGGAGTAGTTAATTGTTCTAAGTATGGTATGGGTGTGATGACAATAAATCACACATAAAAAAATCAGTGTCTGTATACTTCCTGAAAATAGGGTTAAGTGCATTTAGAGTGATTTAATTATTTTAAATAATATCAAATCCCAAATCCTATATTTAGAAAATTTACATATTTAAAACTTCAAAAAAGTTCAAAAAACTTTTTAATTTAAAATATTAAAATACTTTAAAGTTTAAAAACATAAATATAAAAGTTAGGTTACAAAGTTTTAAAACTTTTTAGGTTACAAAGTTTTAAAACTTTTTAGGTTACAAAGTTTTAAAAACTTTTAAACAAAGAAAAGTTTAAAAACATAACTGATGCCTGTATTCATCAGCCCAGGCCCTGAGGGGTAGAGAAATACTCCTTTCTCACCCTTTCCTAACACCCCCCCCAATTATTTAGGCCCTTGCCCTCCCCAGAACCCACCACCTGCAGCCACTTTCCCTGTGTCCTGCATTGCTGGTGGTCTCTCCAAGGACTGGCTATATATACACACAGCAAGCAGGGTCCTGAAGGGACAGGGATTAGTGTACTATTTTAACAAATCTAGGGCCTTATTTTGTCCTGCAAGTCACTAGTCTGCAATCCCTGTTTTTTAATCAAGACTGGTCAGCACAGCCCCAACCAAAGGTTTGTAATGTTAAAATGGGTTTGTAATGTTAAAATAGTTGTAACTCTGTTACTTAATTACTTTAGTAATTTAGGCTACAAAAGACATTCAAGATAAAATATTCAAGTTTAGAAAAAATTAGAAGACACAATAAACACATCATAACCTGTGGCATTTGGTCTCATTTCCAAATCCTTAAACCAATACAATTGTATTGGTGACCCTGATGACATAAGGTCACAACATAATGCAATTTTTATTTATTAAATTAAGAGTTTTAATGTCCCATTAAAAAAGAACTAATAAAGGTCAGGTGACTAAGGCACCATTTTTTGTCACCTGGACATTAATACTTTCAAAACATACAGACAAAACTTTCTAAAGGGCACTCACGGGATGGCCTGGTATAGCCTGACCCAGGTCAGGAAGGTTAACAACCTACATGTCAATCACACCCAGTGAGGTGGGCTCTATTAAAGCCCAGGTCTGATGGTTTTAATATCTGCAAAAAACAATGACAGGACAGAAATAACAATACCTTAAGAAGTCAGTAAACAATTACTATATTGTTAGGGAAACAAAAGGTCAATAAGAGTTAAAAATTCAAATGCTTTTGGTATACAGGAAAGTAATTTAAAAATGAGAAGAGAGCAGAGTTAAGATAATGGGGAGGGGCTGCAATTATGTAACTTGGGGATGCATGCCCCACCCTAGTCCCAAGACATTCAGGTCTATTTTTTAATACAGTGCTGGTCAAACAAATTCAAGGCCTACTTTAGCCTGCAAGGTCGCCAGTTTAAGACCTATGACCTTTACCAATAATAGGCCTTGGGCCTTCACTGAGGTTGGACGGGGTAGGGGGTGGAGGTTTGCAATTTTGTGGTGGGACTCTAAGTTCTAAAAGAGATAACTGCCCAGGGCAGAGCAGTTTGTCCATTAAAAGTAATAAGGTAGCAGGCAGGGAGGTTAACAGTGAGTGTAAGTAAAGCATAAATATGCTTAAACAGTAATTGGGGCAGCATAAATTAATTTGGAGGAAGGAGCATTTAATTTAATTTAATTTATAGAACTATGACTCCTTAAACTACCCCTCAGCAGGGGCTGGATTGGAGAGGTGGGGTCAAGAGGTCCTATTCCTGAAAACTGAAAGAACACACTTCATAAAGCCAAGCTGCCTGGGACAAATGCCATCTTTAAATAATAATGATTTCAGTTTTAGTCTACTTAGGAATTAAATACATTTGATTAATTATTGACTCTTCACAATGACTTCTAAAAATTTCTATTCCCCAGACACACCAAAGAGCAATAATAGCCAAAAACCATACATAAACGTCCCATTAGGAAATGACACTTCATTAAGCAACACTTAGTTGTTTTGCATTTTCAAATGTTGTCCAAATTTGAGTAATATTGTATACTATTTATAAAATGCAAATTCTATTAATATGCACATGTTTTTACTATTGTTTTGAACCTTGTTAATATGCAGATACACAATTTCCAAAGAGGAGGGAAAGCTGTAATTATGTTAAACACCTATTTTCCATAGATTGTATACTTGTTAGGGATTGGGTAGGGGGAAGGTGACATATTGGTGGGAGCCAAAGTTCCCAATTTCCCCTTTCACAAAAGTCCTGGCTCATGGTTTGTAATATATAGAACCAGGTTTTAAAATGTCTTCATTCAGTTAGAATCATAATGTTTACATGGTACATCTGACTGGCAGTTATGATTTTTTTTTATTTAGATGTTTAATTATGCCAGCTGAAACAATCTATATTTTGTAATGTAACCACTTTATGTTACAGTATACAAATTTTAAATAATACCAATATGTACCATTAATAATCCACTTGCCCAAAATTTAAATAATTAGCTTTTTATGAAAAAAGCTAATTATTTGGATAATTAGCTTTTTATGAAAAAAGCTAATTATTTGGATAATTAGCTTTTTATGAAAAAAGCTAATTATTTGGAATAATTTGAATTAATTTAGTTGTTTTATAATTACAGCTTATGTTACTGGAATTTAAAAATACATTTTTTTTTAAAGATACTAGTAAATATGTGAGAGATAAGGTGAGCAAGGCAACTCAGGACAGCAAAGCACCATAGGAAATAGTAGCAAAAGACCTGCAGACACCAAATAAACCAATTTACTTTGGTTATTTAACATATTTAATGAATGCCCACAATGTACCAGGCATAATTTATAATATGTAGGCAAGTTAGCCAGGGCTAATCCCCTGGAGTTCCAAGAAAAAAAATCCAGCTTCATAGGCACACAAATAAAAACCTCATCCTCACTCAGAGACCAAGCCAGCAGCACCAATAGGCCACTTAAAACTCCAAGCTCAAGTTGTTCCTAAGTTAGCCAGGGCTAATCCCCTGGAGTTCCAAGAAAAAAAATCCAGCTTCACAGGCACACAAATAAAAACCTCATCCTCACTCAGAGACCAAGCCAGCAGCACCAATAGGCCACTTAAAACTCCAAGCTCAAGTTGTTCCTTATTTTGTATCCACCAAAGCACCTGATTCCAGTAGGTCCACTAGTGTCTGAAAAAAACTTGAATTTGAAATTATAAAAGTTTTATTTTTCATTTGCAGTAAAGACATTTGGCTAAATTGCCTTTAGGGGCACTTGCCATGTCAGCTTATAAGTTCCCTTCATAACCCACTACCAGTTTTAAAGTGTGGGATTGTTACTTAATATATGCAAAGCACTTATTAAAAGTGCTCACAAATACCAGGTATAATAATTATTGTTGTTAATTGTACTTATTATTTATTAGATACTAGTGGACAAAAAGCAAAACCAGCACAGCAGAGAAACCGCAGGTGGGTGGGGCTGAGCAGCCAGGCTCAGGCAAGAAAGGCGCGCAAGCGCAGAGGAGATGGATCTGATGGGAGGGGCTGGGGTTCGCAGTGCGCAGGCGCAGGCAGGCTCTGAGGGAGGCGGGGCTATGGGCCAGCCCAGATGAGGCAGGCCAAGGAAAGGCGGGGTCTGGGCTAGTACACTTCAGAGGAGGCGGGCCAGTGAGGGGTGGGGTCTGGGCAGGCCTCCTCAGAGGAGGCGGGCCAGAGGCAGGGTCTGGGCAGGCTACCTCAGAGGAGGCGGGCCAGGGAGAGGCGGGGCCTGGGGAGGCCACCTCAGATGAGGCGGGCCAGTGAGGGGCGGGGTCTGGGCAGGCCACCTCAGAGGAGGCGGGCCAGGGAGAGGCGGGTCTGGGGAGGCGGGGTTTCTAAGGCGCGCTCTGGGAAGGCGCGCTGCCGGGGAGGCGCGCTCGGAGTAGGCGCTGGGCGGGTGGCAGGGAGGCGCTAAGCGTGCTCAGGGCGATACTGCAGAGAACGCTTGCTAGGATGGGCGGGGCAGTCTGAGACTGGCTGCTCAGGGCTGCAGAGTATCTGCACGCCTCCTCCCAGGATCCCCCCTCCCAAAACCCCTCCCACCACCCTCCAACAGCCAGATTCATTTCATGCAGCAGGAGCAATCACCCCCAGATCCAATTCCCCCCCATACTCAGCAAACCGACAGTTTCCACAAACTGTTGCTGGACGCCAATTCGCGCCACCACAACTACATCGCCACTTCAATCCGCACAACTAGGGAGGCAGCCAGCTCTGCCATCACCAAAAGATTCCCTTTTCCACGCAAGTTAGCGCCCTTCCACTCCACTGCAATAGCAGGAATGGTGTGGGCAGAATGTTAAACATTAATTTTTACCAGAGGCTCCATTTTGTCTAACAGCACCATCATGCCAAGCACCATCCTGCAGAAAAATACAGTGGGAGCCATTCCAAAAGGTGAAAGGGTGGGGTCTCCCTCTAAGAAGACAGAGTAATAGTACTCTGCCGTTCATGTCCCTCTATCTCTGGTTTATTTGTAGCGCAAAACAGTCTGCAGCTCATGTACCTCTGCAGCTGTTATCACTTTGTAGCGCCTTTTAGGTGTAAATTGTTCCGCAGCTCATGTACCTCTGCAGTTCATGTGCCTTGTCGCGCAATGAAGCGCTGTTGTACAGCTAATTGTTATTTTTATAGCGCTTTTGTAGCGCTAATCTGCAGCTCAGATTTTGTAGCGCATTTGAAGCGCAAATCAGTCTTCATTCTGCAGCGGATATCGCTGCAGTTCATAATGGTTTGTAGCGCAATTGAAGCGCCCATCAGTCTGTAGCGCATGAAGCGCCCATCAGTCTTGTAGCGCATGAAGCGCCCATCAGTTTGTTAGCGCATGAAGCGCTCATCAGTTTGTAGCGCATGAAGTGCCCATCAGTTTGTAGCGCATGAAGCGCCCATCAGTTTGTTAGCGCATGAAGCGCCCATCAGTTTGTTAGCGCATGAAGCGCCCATCAGTTTGTAGCGCATATAGCGCCCATCAGTTCGTAGCGCATGAAGCGCTTATCAATCAATTTTTAGCGCATGAAGCGCTTATCAGTTTGTAGCAAGCCACACTTGGTAGCGCATTTGGAGAGCAAACTGCAAATAGGTCTGTAGCTCATGTCCGTCTGCAGCTCATTACCGTCCGCAGCTCATAGCTGTCTACAGCCCGTATCCGGACTTGGATCCTGGAAACCAAAGCCCGTGAAGGACTGGTTTCCCCACTCTGTTTCGGGGTACAGCCAGTGAAGGCGTGACAAGGTTTGCAGGAGACATTCTGGGGCGCTACTCCATCTCCTGCAGCTCCCGATAAGAAGGGGGAATGAATGTGATCTTAAAAAA
>VBSM01002217.1:43016764-43034697 GCA_008086735.1 Cheirogaleus medius
CTGGCACATTCTTGCTGACAGGTTAGTGGCCTGCGCGCGACGTGGAGGTCCGGGGGCCCACAGGCCTCTTCCTTCCCATCCCCCACTCGGGTTCCGGGCACACGGGCACGCCCTTTGGGTGCAAGCCCCTCTTGCTGCCTTGGGCCCCACTGCACCCCCTTCTTCAGGACTCCCCGAACCCCATTTCCTGGGCCCAGGCGCCCCTCCCCAGGCTTGACCCCTGGCCTTTTCTTTTTCTCTGCGCCCCCGCGCGCCCCTCCCTGCTCAGCGGGCGCCCAAATTCCGTCTCTAATTTCCATTCCTAGCCCCCTCTCTTCCCTACCCCTCTCTTTCCTGAGCCCTGCAGCAAAGAGCTAGGGGTCGTTGCCCATTTTTGTGGGGGGCCCGTCACCCCACGATTTGGTCTCTGTGGCCCGAATGCTAGCCAAAGGAAATGGGTGTCAAGCTGCGTCCCCTCTATACAAATACCTTTTCTCCTTTTCTTGAATCTGATCGAGAGAAAACACTAAAACGTGACATTTAAAACGTCTAATTTCCCCTTCTTCCTAAGCGCATTTCTCGGTGCCATTTTTCTTAGGTTTTATGGAGCAGGGAAGCGGAATCACGAAATGCTGGGAGCCAAACAGGACGTTCAGGTCAGGGTTAACCCCGACGAGGGGCCGGAGATGCTGCAAACAGCACCGTTTGCCCCACGAAGCGCACTATTTCGAGAAAGCAAAAAACAATTAAAAACAGCTGTGGATGCTTCCAGCGTGCTTGGCGGGCTTCAGAAGCTCGCAGCTACGGACTTTTGATGATAATGACGAGGTTTGCGCAGACCTCACTCTCCCTGCAATGTTACATTTTCGTAAATCTTGTAGGGTGAATGAATATGTTTAGTCACGGTAACCGCAAGTTTAATGCTTTCAAGCGAGTTACCGAGATTCGGCCACAAATATTTGTGTGAATTTATACATACAACCATATATATTTTACGTTAGGGAAAATTGCAGTGGGTTACAAGACTCAAAAATACAGATGAGGAAGGATGCTAAATAAAACCTAACCCTCGCGGATCCCTATCTAAGTCCCTCTCAGTGTTAGGCGCTCAGGAAACTGACAATCTGTTGATTATCTTAGTAAAAGAAGTTTAAGTTAAAAGGGAAAACCAAATTGTCTACAGCTGAGTTAGGTTTCTGACACGCAGATGAAACACATTCATATTTAAAGACTGAAATGGAGCACATTTTACTAACATTGCTACAGATTATTTTATACATAAAGGACAAATAAGATTTTGATTTATTGTACATAACAGGGTAGCAGAGACACTTAAAAAGCAAGCGTTTCTAGGAATAAACAAAACTGTAACCCATTTACTAAGATTTTACTTTTTATTAGAAATAAATGTTGACCATTAGCAATATGAATGAATGAAGTGCAGACTTCCAACAATGAAAAGACATTTTTCTAATAACTTGGGTGAACATAATTCATACTTTTTAGAAGTTTCTTTAAATATTTAGGATGTTCTCCCTCTTCTGCAAGATAGAATAATTCCAGGGTTTCTTATGCTTGGTAGAGTACTGTTCTGGTGATCGGTGACTGTCAAATACTCAGTTTTTTTTAATCCAAAAGTTAATTCATGTAGCTAACTGATAGACATTATTTTTCTAAAAAGCGAGATTAAAAACCAGCATAGATGAAACATAGGAGAAATTTAAGTTTAAAAATCTAAGTCAAGACTTTCAAAGTTTGAACAAGTTTGAACAAATTTGATTTTTTAATTTCAAAATGTTAACCAGGATTTTTTGTTTTAAAAAAAGCTTTATTAGTATTTTTATCGTAATAAAAGTAATTCCTAGTCATTGTACAAAATTCAGGGGAAAAAACTCTGGAAAATTATAAAGACGACGGTCAAGATCACCTGTAACCTCTTTACCCGGTATAATAATGCAAGTAAACATTATAGAGTCTGATTTTTCAGACTTTCCCTGTGCATATATAGGTATCTAATATATTTTTTTCATAGAGTTGCACGTATAGACTGTCTAAAAATTTAAAATATGATCAAATTAATTCTCCTCAATTATTTTCTTTCCAAATAGCCTTTAAAATGTCAGATAACATTAAATTTGCAGGGCTTTCTTTAAAGGAAATAATGTTAATTAATTTTTCTAATTAAAATTTTAAATGAACAACCTTAGTTCATAAATATTTAAAGCCAGAAAACTGAGAAGAATTTTGTCTGACTAGCATACATGTAGTTATCATTTTGGTGTATTTGCTTGTACTTTTAATTCCTCTACATATGAAAAAATTTTCACTTTGCTTAGAAATATAATTTTCTAAGGGAAAAAACCCAACATTAATAGATAAGTAGTTTAGATAAAACTTTTTGTTTTCTAAAACAAAACAATATTAAAAATAAAAAGACAACATGAATAGAAAATATTTTAGATAACATTTTTGTGTTATCTAAAACAACAAGAACAACTTTAAAAACCCAAAACAACAAAGCAAAATTAATTGATAAGAACTTTAAACATTTTTTTGACATTTAATACCTAAGTGAATTTTGGATTTTCTCAGATGTTTGTTCCTGATGTTGACTATTTCTTACCCGTTTTGCACAATGTTGTGTGCAAAGCAAAAGAGGTGTTAATGTGCATTATTTCTCAAATAATAACTGGACTTTATACTTGGACATATTATCTATTTTTATGGGAGTTTGCTGTGGATCTATGCAGCTGTTGATTTACCACCTATATTTAAGTACTGGCATGGTGGGAAAATTGTATTTTAAAACAAAGTGGGATTTTCACTTGTCAAATAATAACTACACTTTCTATTTGGACATTTTACCTATTTTATGACAATTTGCCATATATGAAGCTGTGAAATTTACCTCACGTGTTTAGCTTAAGTTTCATGGTGGTCACAAAATTGTGTTTCAAAACAAACTGGAATTTTCTCTTGTCAAATAATATACTTTTTGTTTGCACATTTTGTCCATTTTTAATGACAATTTGATATGGACCTGTGAATCTGCTGATTTACCACATGTATTTGGCTTAATTTCTAGTATGATAGGGAAAATTTATTTCTAAGCAAAGTAAAATTTTCAGTTGCCAGATAATAACTGCACTTTCTATTTGGACATTTTCCTCATTTTTAATGAAAATTTGCTATGACTTTATGAACCTGCTGATTTACCACCTGTATTTGGCTTAATTTCTAGTATATCAAGGAGAATGTATTTCTAAGCAAAGTAGAATTTTCAGTTGTCAAATAGTAACTGGACTTTGTATTGATCATTTTATCCATTTTTTAAACAGTTTGCCTTAAATCTAAAAGCTGTTGATTTACCTCATGTATTTTTTTTAACTTCTGGTTTAGTGGACAAATTGTATTTTTAAACAAAGTGGAATTTTTACTTGTCTCACAGACATTGAAGATAGCAAAGGACGGCACTAGAAAAAACGGGTTAGAGACAACCTCAGAGAGATAAAGATAACATGTCTCTGGTTTCTAATATTAGTTTTCCACTGAGGAAAATCATGCTTTAGACAAAATACTGAGGCAGGGAAGAAATCCTGACTTGTTCAAAAATTCTCAATTCAAATATTCAGATTGTTTGTGCTTCTAATAAGTACAGTATTTACAGATCTCATTTTCTCCAAAATAACTGGCCACCTTGTTTCTTTTTCTTTTTTTAGTAATTGTCCATACTTATTCTACCTGATCCCTTTTTGAAAACTTACCTTTCCATGTTCTCTATTCTGAATACCTAAATGTATATTCTAATACTTATCTTATTTCGTACTCTTAGTGTAAAAAATGACCAGAGGGGAATAGATGATGTGGGTTTATGTGTCCGTTAGAGATTCTTGGGCTGGAAATAAGAGATCTTTTATACTTTGCTCTGGTTTAGTCCAGAGCTTCACAGAAATATCAACATGATGACTTTTCTTTCCATCCTTTCCCAACCTCTCCAGCAGAGACAGACAGACAGACATGACAGACATAAATGGACACACAAACACACACATACAGATACTTTATTCAGGCTTTTTCTAAACTTTAGGATCCAATTCTTCAGTCTGCTATATCCCTGATTTCCAGAAATATTAAGCCTAAAGCAGCAATGCAAAATTAAAAAAAAAAAAAGAATCTAGTGTTTCTAGGGATCAACAAGTCTTTTCAAATAAATATGTTTCTGATTCAGGTTTTCAGGTTGGTAGGATCAGACAGAATCTCAATGCTCTTAAAGCTATTTCACGTGGATTGCTGCCAAGCCAAATTGTCTCTACATATTTCCCAGTGTTTTAAATTTTTTAAACAATGTAACTGTATTAAAGACAGTATTCAGTGAAAAACAAACAACCCCCCAAACAATCTCCATAGCCTGACATTAGAACAAATATTTCCATTGATGCTTCTTCCTTTCTAGTTTTTGTTCTGTGTGCATACATATTTTTATATAACTATCATTTTAATATGTATAGATTTTTTTTACAGTTTGTTTAGAAAGATAAGTGAATCTCGCTTTCAGCAAAACATTTGTCAAGGCTGCAGGATGCTCTTGTGTGTGCGATGGTATACAGACTAATTAGCAAGATTGCTGTATGAGCGGGAAGCAGGCTGAACAAGTACCGGCCAGGTGTGTGAGCTGCTGGGTTTGGGTCAGGAAGTTGTCCCTGGTGAAGGGTCACTAGTCTTTGCCCTGAGTCTTTTCTTCCTCAGTATTTGTGTAAATGACTTTGATGAAGATCTATCAGGCTTGCTTTAAAATCCATGGATGAGTTGAATAGCTGTTACAAATAGGTAACAGAATTTAGAGTTAACACAGTTTAAATCGGTTGCAATGCTATGCTGAAAGCAAAAAAAAATATTTTATAGCAGTGAATTCATCAAAATTCATTGGTGAAAGGAAGAAGATGACTTTGGATGGTAGCAGTTCTTTGGGAAAAAGAAGGTTAATATGAACCAGTGGCATGATATGGCTTTAAAAAAAAAATTCAGAGTTAGGCTCTGATAATAGTATAGTAGCCACATGTCACAAAAATTAATAATACCCTGCTCTAATTAACCACATCTGCAGTATTGTGTCCATTTCTGGCTGTCACATTTAAAGAGAGACGTTGACAAATTAGACAACTTCCAGAACAGTCCATGGGGATGGTGAGGGGTCTGGCACTCCTGTCATAAGAGGTATCCTCAAAGGGTCTGGAAGTGTTTAGCTTGAGAAGTAAGAGTCGACATGAACTCTCTTCAGTTTGCCTCTGAAAGCAGAACTAGCATCAGTGGGTGAAAGGTACAGATAGATTTCAACTCAAGACCTTTCTAACAGTTAGTGCAGCTCAACGAGAAAATCAACTTTACTTGTTCTGTTCTTTTAAAACATCAGAATTATTCACCTTCCTTGCAGTGAATATTTAATTTGAATACCATGATGACATTTTGGTATAGACCACAAAGATACTTGTGATGGAAGCATTTTATTTTTTTCTGATAAATTGTCTAAAAAGCATAGTCTTATGTGTTGCAAGGTGATCTCTTACAACTTGAAAATAGCTGTAACAGGGTGATTTAGCACATGCCCTCCTCTCTCTCCCATTCCATTTCAAACATGAAAATCTGGGAAGAAAATGAAAATTTTTTTTCCCCTGCAGAGTGTCTTAACTTGCTTTACTTGCTTCCTTAGAGTTGCTCCGTTCCTCATATTTCTTGCTCTCTGGGAGCAGCCTTCTGGGGCTCAGCTGGCAGTGGATGCTGGGGGCGCCCAGGGTTAGGGAAGCAGGCTGGCTGCTGGCTGCTCACTGGTCCAGGACAGCTCAGCCCTCGGCTACAGGATCTCAGCTGCCTCTTCCCCAGGAGGGAATGAAGGACAGTTCTCCCTTCTGCAGTACCCCCTGCCCGAGCCCCATGATTTCTCTCCTTCCTACACTTACAATTTTTACCTTTTCAATAGCAAAATAAAACCATTCCATCAAGAGTAGCTTCTACCCCTGTGCTGTTTGAACTTCTCTCTATGTCATGTTAGCCTTGGTTTCTGACTGCCTTAGGGGCACAGTCTTAGTATCTCAAACATGTCTTGGGGCAGATTTTTCTTTCCTGTCTGTACATCTGCCTATTGACTGTATATTTTGATTACCATATCTGACTTTGAAAACATTATTGCTCAAAATGAATTTGTGGAGTATGCAGGGCTTCCTTCCAGGACCCCTCTTCTGAGTAGCACTTCTGACTCCACGGAAACTGTTTTTGAGCACTGGAGCCTTGCAGACTAAAGGGAACTCTGATGAGAGATGTGAAGAAAGAAGAGATAATTCTTCTGTCATCTTTTCTAACTAACTTATCCCTGCTGCTTTGACTCTTGCCTCACACCTGGAGCTTTCTCCTCCACTCCAGTTGTTAGGTCAGAAATAGTTACTCTCACTCTGACTGTGTGAGGTATATTTTTAATGTTGAATGATTTTCTCTTCTCCTTATTCTCTCTTTTATAAACGTGCTATGCACCTTTGTGGGATTGTAATAATGCACACAGCAACTTGCAATGGCTCGCATCCCAGTTGTTGAAGATGCCACAGGCGTTCTTGGGCTTGAGCTCATATTTCTAAGAGAGAAATGCTCAAAGATGAGTTTCTGGCTTGTCAACACTCACCTGATCTGCATGCAGGCTGCTACTTGCAATTCCTGGAATGCAGTGATTACTCCTGGTCTTGTGTTTGGGAAATAATAATCCCCAGTGTTTAAATTGAAAAACTTGAAGAAGTTATCTTGGGAAATAAATAGGTAGCATCAAAACATTAGTTGCTGGCATGACTATTGTTATAGTCTCAGAAACATTAATATGTTAGTTAACATGTAAAAGCCAGGGTGCTATTTTCTTCTTGGATTACCCTCTGGTAGAATTTTCATTTTTTTTTGTATCTTCAATTAAGAATTTTTATGCAATATTTATGCAATAGCAGTTTAAATGTATTACTTAAAAATCATTCATCATTAGCACATTTCACTGCCTATCTAATTGTCTTAGATTAATCAGATTTTTAGAATAGATCTTTGGCATCCTGTATCACAGGAATCGCCATGGCATCTGTTGTGACAGGGAAGGCAGACTTTCTTTTCTGGTAAATGAAGCCCCTCAGTTAAAAAATGTTTATGAGTTAGGCAGTGCTGGTGTAAATTCTTTCCCAATCTTTAGCTTTTCACTCATTCATCTAGTCACCGCTTTGATTATTATGGAGATTTGGGGTTCACTGAGAATTTAAAAGAAGGAATCACAGTTCATTTTCCTATGGCGCTTAAAGTGAAGTATTTCAGTTTTCTATTTCTTCAGCAGTACACATAGAAGTATAGTAGTTGCTCTTTTACCTTGGCATGCAAAAGAGAAGAAAAAAATAGCCCCAAGGTTTTTTTCATTTTTCCTCCTTGGTAAATTAGTGTTTCTCACTGTGCAGTAAAATGACATTGACTTTTCTCTTTTATGAAATAGTTAATCAATGTAGCGCCTTTAACATCTTTCATTTTCTGTGTTATAGAGTTGATTCTAATCAAAGACTAATACCACAGAAGTAGAAACAGAACGGGGTGCTGCATGTGCTTATCAGAATTTGAAATGTACATTATTTGTCTAGCTGTTTTAGCTTACAGATATACTGGTGAAAGTGCTCAAAGATACAGATAAGGATGTTTATTATAGTATTAATAGTGATAATGAAAAACTAGAAAAAATCACGGTCATTTTTACTAATTAATACTTCTTTCATTTGTTTGTTTGTTTGTTTGTTTGAGTGTTAGATGCTGGGAAATGCACAGTCCAGCCATTGTGGAACTTTTTACACTAGTGGGGTTAACAAAGATTAATCAAACAGTTTTTTTCAAGATTATTTGATTATTCTTCATTAAGATTAATTAATCAAATAATCACACAAATAAATGTGCCCTAAAAACTATAGTTAAGTGCTATAAACACTACTAGAACTCCTAAGTAAGGGATTTGGCCAGAAAGGGGGTTAAGGAAAGCTTTTCCAAGAAAGTACTCAGATTTGAAGGATGAGTGAATGTTAGTGAGGTAAAGAGTGAAAGTATATTTGAAGTTAAAAGAAGAGTTCTGCAGAAGCCCTGGGGCAGTTTGAAAATGGCAAATAGAAAGTGCTGAAGGAAGTCTAGCGAAGTTAGTGCAGAAAGAGAAGGGCAAGCACAGTGTGAACTGAGGCTACAGAGGAGGTCTGAGAGCAGATTTTGCAGGACTTGGTAGACCACCATAACGAGCTTAATCTTTATACTGAGACCAATGGGAAATCTTTGGAGGGGTTTAAGCATACAGGATCTGATTTGCATTTCAAAAAGAGCACTTTAGCTGTTTGTAAGGAAGAGGTTGGAGGGGTCGGAATAGATTGCCCATGACAGGCTGAGTAGTTCAGGGGCTCCTTTAGTAATCTAGGATAGCGGTGATGACTTTGTGGGCTTCGGTGGTGATGGGGAGAGGAAGATAGAAGGGACATTTAGAAGGGTAGAAATCCACACGTGTGGGTATTGCACTGAATTTGGGGTAGAGTTTACCGGGAGGAGATGTTTAGGGTGATGTTTAGATTTCTGTCATCTGTGTGAGGACAGATGGTGGTGCCATACACAGGATGAAGAATGCTGGGAGAGGATGAGATTTTAAGGGAAAGATCATGAGTCCTAGTTTGGACAGGCTGAGTCTGAGGTGATGATAAACAGATTGTGATTGAGACACACTGCAGAAAACTATGCAACCTTAAAATCTGGTGTCATGTAAACACATTCAATATATATTCTAAGTGAAAAGTATGATCACATTATGTAAAAAGGAGCTTGGTATGTGTGTTTATGTGTAAATGTGTAAAAATACATGTTTGCACACAAAGAATATGGGAAGATGGAAAAACGATTGAGTAGATACCCTAGGCAGTGATATCGGCAGGATGGCAATAGGAACATGAAAGAGAACTTTTATAACTTCCTGGTTATACTATTGGAATGTATTATGGTAAGAATATATGGTTTCTATAATAAGGAAAATTAATAGCAGTTGAAAGCAAATACCCAAAATAAGAATATTTCTCTTTCAGAGGTTTCTTAATTGGAAAGATCACGTATGCATTATTATTATATTTGTTATTTTGAACAGAAATTTTTCCTGCAGCTTTACTTCCCTAACCCAAGAGCCCATACACTTTGCCTTTTAATCCTTTTCCACTAGATTGCACTATTACACTAGATTTCACATAGCCTACGTACCGTTTTGTGTTCTGCTTTTCACTAATTTTATTAATTTCACAACAATCCAGCATTTTGCAGATAAGGACATTGAATTGTAGTGGTGCATGTAACTACTACATATAATATATATGTCATTTTTGTTACAGGTCCCACTGGTGATATTCTTTATCCAATATTTCTGAGATAGATACTACTATTTCCACAGGTGAAAACCCAAACTTACCTTCTCAGGCTGTTTGAGCAAAGGAACAAAAACTTCCGATGTCTGCAGAGACTCTGATATTATACACTACCTTTCTGCACTCCAATTTTATTTCACTCTAAATTCTTTTATATCTTATCTAAGTTTTTAGCTTGTATTTTAATTGTATTCTAATAATTTTAATTATATTAGGTAATTATTTATGTTCTGCCTTACCAGTTTCTTCGGTTTTAACAAAGTTTGGAGGCTTTTCTTCTGGCATTCTTGGGTTAAAGTCTTGCTATAATGCTTTTCACAGGAGTATCTTTTCCTGACTCCTTTCAGAAGTTGAGGTGGATGGTATTCCTCAGCAAAGCCTTTTTTCCCTATAGGTTCCAGCTAACTTTTTAGCTTTCCTCTTTCAACAAAGTATTTTTTTTGTTTTTGTCTTGGTGTACATCGTGCATAGAATTAATTTCTACTACATAGCAATAGCACTGCTTTGTTGCAAGCTCTTTCTAATTCAGGAGTCATGGGCAACTTATATTTTTAAAAAGTAAAATAAGTTGAAGATGACCTACTAGTAATAATATCTCAAATTACATGAAAATATATGGTTTACAAATTGCTTTTCCATTTAACTACAGTCATGTGCCGCATAATGATGTGTCAGTCACAACGGACCACATATACAAGGGTCCTGTGAGATGAAACATATATAGAAACCTGATATATGGCACTTGATATTGGCATTGCAGATTATGTAGGGGAAATAAGTGGTATTCATTAATGGTGATGGGACATTTGATTTTCCATATAAAAATGTATGTAAACAAAAATGTATAATCTCTGTTTGTGTAAGTATATTCTATGATATTTCACAATGATGAAATTGCCTAATGTTGCATTTCTCAGAACATATCCCTGTTGTTTTTCCTTGCATGACTGTATTTGGAGGTAGAATTGACAAGCAGATAACAGAGACTTTGTAGTCGGCCACAAAATGGGTTCAAAATTCAACTCTGCTACTTACTAAATATCTGACTTGGGGTAAGTCACATAATTTCCTAAGACTTCATATCTTCCTTGTAAAGTGGAACTAATACTACCTATTTCACATAGTCAGTGTACGGATTAAATAAGTTAGTATCTGTAAAACCCTTAGGGTAGTATCTAGCATTTAGCACTCAAAACATGGTAGCTAATGAAAAGAAGTAATGGTCAACTAACATTTTTTAGAGAGAAAAATGTGAAAATAGTTTTTTAATATATTAATACTTTTAATTTTAAAAGTATTGAGGAGAATTGCATAAAAGAAGGAAAGAGAAAAATGTAAAGGGTAAGGGATCAATATAACAACTTATGGGGGGTGGTAAGAGAAGAGAGATATGGTGGGTGTGAGATATATATCCAACTTGTGAAAACAAAGTCTTTTGATTTTCTTAAAGTAGAATATGAAAATAGATAAATGAAGCAGTGGACAGAGAAAGACTTGATAGTTTGGTTCTAAGTTGAGTGTATTAATCAGATTAAATTTCATTTGATATATCCTGCCATTTACTTGGACAGTGATGTCTGAGTAAGTTGTTATTTATTATTTCCATCTCTTGACATT
This sequence comes from Cheirogaleus medius, assembly GCA_008086735.1. Lineage (NCBI taxonomy): Eukaryota > Metazoa > Chordata > Mammalia > Primates > Cheirogaleidae > Cheirogaleus > Cheirogaleus medius. Next base: position 43,027,795 of record VBSM01002217.1, read on the forward strand.
CTGATTAACTCATCAGCAATCAGTCACTATTCATAGCTCTTCAATTGCTTTTATTAAATAGCAATCCTCTCCTCCCCCAGTCAGCAAATTATTCAGGTTTTGGAAAGAGTAATATCTCTTCAGAGAGTACTTACCCTGGGCTAGATGAAATGCAGTCATGCTGCTACAAGACTCAGAAAGAATAATGGAATCTTAAGACAAACTTTAAGTATTGTATGGTTTCTAGGGAAGTTGAAATCATGCCAGCCACCTTTGGATTAATTTAGGCTTTGATGATTTTGGAGGGGGAGCATTGAAAAGTTGGTTAAATTGTGTACAGTGATATCATGGCTAATTGTGTGACTGTCTTCTTACTTTGGGTTGTGTAAATGCAGAATGCATGTTATTCTTTTGTGTTTCTAAATTATAGTAAAAGTCACACACAGATATAGCTGTAACATAGATTGTCATGAATCCAGTGAGCACAGTGGAGTTTTCTTCCTTTTAACATTTCTGAGGATGGTCCATTATCTTTGGAGGAAGTCCAAAAACTAGTCTATATAGGTTGACATTTCTTTACACATTAGACTTAATCTTGAAAAGTTGTGTCTAGGATAAATATTTTAAAAATTGAGTCATAATTTTCCATCCTAAGGAAATTTCTTCTCCAGAAAAAAAAATGCATTGGTCTTTTTTCTATTGAAAATTAAACTGTATAATACTAGCCTTTTTCTATGAGTACTCCACACTTGTCAATGTACAGATTACAATAATTTTCTGTACAAGCAGCTAGTCAAGTGGATCTGTGATCTTGGACATACAATTAAAAGCAAATAGTTATTTCCATATTATTGAGATTTTTTTTCCCTAATGTGTGGGCCTTGAATGTTTAAGCAGCCACATCATCTGTGGTGTTGGGTCTTGCCTTTAGTGACATTGCCTGGTGAGTAGAGCCATACAAAGTAGTCCTTTTATTTAGATTTATTGGACTTCAGTCTTCTGGGGTCAAAGTGGGACTTCATATGGATCGATGTGAACTTTTAAAAATGAATGTGGTCAAAAGCAATACTGGCCTTAAAATAGAGCAACATCTGTGGGATATGTCTAAACTATTCTACCCTGCCTCTATTTTTTAACAATTGAAACACCAATCAAATTTGGTTTTTGAATCCTGTAAAAGCCAAGTAGACTGCCCTTATATAAGACCTGGAAAGTATGAGCAGTAGTATGTTGGTTCACTAGCCAAGGACATGCAGTGGTGTTAAATCTTATGCTAGGTTAGTCAGGTTCTAAAAGTAAGAGTGTAAGAGAAAAATTCCACAGACTTAAAGTTACTCTAGTAAGTCCTTTAAATCACCCATAAGGTATCATATGTGTAGTTTTGGGTATATAACTTTGAACAATAATTCTTATGCACAACATAGTTTGAGAATCACCTGAGCTAGAATAAAGGAAGGAACAAAAGAGGAGCTGTCTGGACACTCAACCCATTCTTTCTTTATGATAACCACCCAGCCCATGGAGAAATGGAGAATTCTATAGAGTGTCTGCTTCCCTGCAGGATTTATTCCATTCTGCTTTAAGAGTAAGCCTCTGTAATCTCCAGACACATTAATAGATTCATTTGGTTTTGTAAGGATTGAATTAGACTATATATGTGAAAACACCTTGCTCAGGACCTGGTGATGGAAAGCAATTAAGTCTAAATTTTGCTTATCAGATCCACATATACCTTGTTCTTTGGAAAGTTGTAAAGAAGAATTTGGCCACCTGCTTCCTGTCTTTCTGGATTAGGATTTTCCACCATTTGGCAGTGTATTGCGTGTTCTTGCAAACTGGTTGTATATGTAGACTAGTTGTAGGTAGGAGTGGGTAGGGTTTTCAGTTCTAAGGTCAGCCCTACATTTGGTGCATATAATGTGACTCAGGTGAATATCCTCTGTTCCTTTGTGTTCTGTAGGTCTTCTCTCAGTCTTACAGAGTACATAGTTGTGAAACATGAGAATCATCTGATGAATCTGTGCAACCCACCTACCTAGACTCTCCACAGTGGAATCATGAATATGTGTTTTAAAATTTTTATTATGTACAAACATGTTGGGGTTGCATTTGAATATGTATTTTTAGGGAGCTGCCCAGCATGTTGACTTTGGAACCTAGCCAGGAGGAGAACCCTGGGGGGTGGGGTATTTTGCTATTAACTCTTAACATTTCTGATCCTGTTTTAGCTTATATTATTAGGAAATGCCTACTACATTATTCATCTAGATTTAAAAGCACATAATTTCAGTTATTAAATAAATCAACCATTTATTAGATAAGTCATTCATAAGATTGGTCATTTAGTAGATAAAACTAGAATATTTAATTTTTCATATTTAAACAACTGAACATAATAAATTAAGTAGCTTATTTCGGGGGTTACTGGGGCCTTTGATTTCCCCTCCCAGGTATCACTGAAATGATCCCTTGAGGTTTGGTTTTTTTGTTTTTGATAACCTGGGTTTTAAAAAAAAATTTGTTTTTAATTATTATCAGTACATAATAGTTATACATATTTACAGGTACATGTGATATTTTGATACAAGCATACAATGTATAATGATCAAATTAATAACCTGGGTTTTAAATTGCATTCTTTTTTCATTTTAGAAGGAAACTTGGGGTTTTTCATAATTTAAGTTGAAAATTTTACTGAAAATTCAGTTTGCTAAGGAATATACATTTCATCTCTGATTTACTAGGGTGGGAAGCTCTTTTAATGTTAAGTTTGCTGTACCCTACTAACTGTTTCTGTCATCACTTTTCCTTCCTTTCTCATTCATGAAGCATTTTTTTTTTTACGTATATATGCTTGGTGCTACCCAATCTACTTTTTCTTGTATTGTGTACCATCAGTTATGCTCCTGTCCTTTATCCTTAGTCCTTTCCTGTCTTCTTACATCCTTTCCTCAGTTTATGTACAAAATATGTTTCACCATACTAAAATGACCAACCCTCCTCTCAACTTTGCTACTCTTCAGTCTATCCTTTGATCTCTTTGCTTCCCTATTCTGGCCAACATTCTTGAAAGATTAACTGTATTTGCTGCATCCACATTTTGACCTTTTGCAGTTTGGCTTCTACTCTCACCACTTTATCGGAATTCCACTTTCAAGGAGTCACCAGTATCTTCTCACTTTTCATATCTAGCAGTTTTTTCTAAGCTCTTTTCCTCTTTGACCTTTTTGCAGTTAAGTGAGGATGTTGATCACACTCTCCTTCTTGGCTTCTCTCTTCTGTTGGCTTATGTGACACTTTAGACTCAGTTGTCCAACCTCTGTGACCACCATTTTCTTCTTTCTTTGCTGAATCATCCTCTGCTTTTGATAGATAAATATATTTATTAACACATTCTTTTGTCTCCTACCTTTTGTGCATTATTTGTTAGTCCATTTCAGGTTCAGGAGCTAGGACAAATCTATAGGGTAGACTTTGGGGAATTCTTGGGCTGAGCTGAATCCAGAGGGAACTTACCTGAGATGGCCAAAGGAAGGGAGCATAGAATGGAAAGACAATGTTGTGGTCAGAAAAATGGTGCCCAAATATATCAAGCCTGAAAGGTAAGGTTGAAAAATCAGAGAATAAGCAGTAAGATTGTCAGTTTGGACGATGGAAAACAGGATAAATGAATGGGTCAAGAACATGAATGGTGTATATGCACCAGATCACTTTCTACATAAGGGCCTAATGTGTGTGTTAACTAAGGGCATGATATCGCTAAGGAATCGCACTGGGGCTTTGGCTTCAACAATCATTTTTATGGAAAAGAACTTCAAATCTGTATCTGAAACCCCATTACATACGCTCATGAACCAGAGCTCTGTTCCCATCTTCTTAGATGGTTTCACCTGGATGTCCAACTGATACCCTAAATTTAATATACCCCAAATCAAACTCATCCTGTTTCTCCTGAAACTGACTTTTCTTCTGAGATTCCTAATGTATCACTGTTCTCTGTCATTCTAGATCAAAAAATGCAAAGCCATCCTTGATTCTCTTTTTAGCCCTACATCTAGCAATCTGAAAAAGTATTGTCAGTATTATCACCATGGTGTCTTGTAACTGACACCACCTTTTCTTTCCTTGTACTTCAACCTGACTGCTACCCTACACTCTTGCCATAGCCCTTATTTAGTATCCCTAACCCCAGTCCTATTCATTGCTGCCAGTGTGATGTTTCCAAAACTTAACTGTGAATTTAAAAGATATTTTAAGCTTAACACAACATTCCCAGCCAGAGATGATTGCTTCACCCTCAGTATTCTTGTAGAACTTAACACTTTCTACCATTATGTATATGTTTATAAATACTATTATATACTATACATTACATATATATATATATATCTGTATGTGAATTGCCAATCCCCATAGATTGTAAGCTCTTTGGGAGGCAGGAACTGTATCTTATTTATCTTGTATCCCCGTATTTCTTTGTATAGACATTCAACAAATATTTGCTGACTGGAATTAAACAGCTAACTGAGCTGGAAGGAATCTGATCCCATTAATAGTAGGTGATCTGTACTTGTCATTTTAATTTGATATTAATATTATTTTTTGTGCATTTGTTTTATTCTGAAAAGCTTTTTTATTAAGCTGTGCTGATGGCATAAATGGAACAGTTAACTGGAAGACCAAACAGGCCAACAATTTTGTTATCAGCAGAAAAATGGCTGTTGGGAAGAAAGATGGTGAGTTTAGGTTGTAAATCTAAATCCCTTTTGGGGAGTCAATTAAGTGTCCACTTTGAATATTCCTTTTGCTTTCTTAGTCATGCGTGGTTTTTTTTTTTTTTTTTGATAAGTCAATCTGAAAAAAAAATTTTGTTTTCCTAATCTTCTAAAACCTCTTATCTTCTGTGTTCTTAATCCATTATTTTCCAAGTGTTTTTTCTTTGCTGTAGCTTTGCCCTTTAAAAAAAAAACTAAAAACCATTCCCATGTTTTTAACCCGTTGTTCTCTCTTATCCAGTCACTAGCTTGACACTTACAAAAATCATCCCAATGTGGTTACTATAACAAGTTATATATAACATTGAAAAACATTAAGAAATACATTTAACATGTATTTTAAAATAGCATTTTTATAACCTTAGAAAAATGATCATAAACTATTTTGCCTAATTTTGGATGATTTTGTTGCAAAATCAAATTGATATGTTTTGCTCTTAAATACTTAGCTGGCACTTGTTTTCTATTGGAAAGATGATCCTTCTAAATTTTTCTTTTCTATCCATAAATGTGTCCATCAGCAATATTCCAGGACCTTTGAACTAATGCATTTCATTAGGGAGAATAGGCCTTACTTAATAGTCAAAATATTAGTTATTTTCAAAATATCGATTACTATTATGAACTTTCACTTAATATTTCTTGATTTTTTTGGTTTTATGATCCTTCCTCCACACATACACAATAATGTTCATGTGATCATGAACATTAACAGAATAATAGAGTGCTTTCTCTATCTTTAGAGTAACCAAAATATCTATAAAAATAATAATGTTAAATATTTTTAAAAGAACAGTAATTTTATGAGGAGATGGCCTTACTGCCAGATAAAACCTTCTGGGTACTTGTAAGGAGTGATTCCTGGCTTACCTCATTTTCTTCATACATCTCTGAAGTTGGGCTCACTCACTTTTTTACAGCTGGTACCAAATTCCTCTTCAGTTGGAATCTTCTGCCCCCAGATATATTTCATGGTATGACAAAGGTTCCCAACATCTTTTCTTTGTGGCTGTCTTTGAAACAAATCCACAAATATCTGTGCATTTTTAAGGAATTTTCATTGCTAATATCTATAGGAAAACATGAAGTTTTATATTTATAATAACTTCCCATGAAAAGATCAGAAAAATTTATTTTAAAAAGCACTTGGATCCACTTGTTCTGGTACTCTAGCCCATGGTCTCATAGCCCTTTTTTCCACATCCTCTTTAGATATTTCCAGTGGATTCTCTGTAGTTCCTTCAAGGGAATCACCCCTGATTACCTTTATCTAGCTGGTTCCTTGATCAAGTTGAGGCCATCAGCTTCTTTGGCACATCCACTTTTCCTCTTTTCTAATCTTTTTTTTAGTTAGGGTTCTCAGATGTCCTTGACTGTTGCAGTCTGCACTGTATTTCTGCTCCGTCATCTCCAAAGGACTTGGGGCCTGCCCTGGCTCCTGGTACCCTATACAGGATCTACTAAGACTCTTCCTCTGGACTTCATACCATTTTTCACTAAATTGTAGTCATTCTTTCCTTTTTCTTCAGTTGTTTCCTCTTTAACTTTGATCCCTAGAACTACTGTCCTCTCTGAGCATATGCTTCCTTTTCCTGTATGATTTGCCAAAAGAGTACTCTCTAACCAGCTGTTAGACCCAGATGAGTCATCTATCATGGTGCTGTTCTTAGTGAAATGCATTTCAGGACCTTGACATAGCATCCTCTAGAATCTCCAAGAGATGCCAGTCTCTTCCCAGTTCAGACTTCATAATGGAACCTTACACTGATTTTTCTCCTTAGGACCTGAGAGATAACTGTAGTTTTCAAGACAGAAATGATCAATCCATCTTGAATCTACTGAGGTAAACCAATTCAGGTTATCATATTGTCTTCTCTGTTTCTCTTGATTTCATCCATTAGATTCTTCTCTGATCCTGGTCTCCTCATCCTATTTTAATCCTATCATTATAGGTTTGTATTATCAAAATATCTTATACAGAGAGTAAAAGTTTCATCAACTGTATGAAGAGAGTTGTTTCATCATTTATATTTAAAATTATAATACCAAATACTAGTAGCTTGTATAGCAAGGCCATTTTATTTTTATTTTTATCTTTTTATTTTTTTATTTCATCATATAATGGGGGTACAAATATTGTTAGGATTAC
>VBSM01002217.1:43034797-43105545 GCA_008086735.1 Cheirogaleus medius
GAATTGACGAGCACTTGGGTTGTTTCCATGACCGTGCAATAGTGAATTGTGCTGGCAAGGCCATTTTAAATGCTATCTCAGATGTCTAATGTCCTTTGAGATGTTCTTGACCATGAATCCCAGTCATCTCTTTTTGACAATTTCAAGAGAGCACAAAAGATTATAAGAGCATTTACATAGTAAAATAAATTTAGCAATTATATTTTTTGTGTAACTTTCTTTGAAAATAATATTCCACTTCTTAACTAAAGAAGTAGGATAATGCCTCTCCTATAAATAGGATTGTGAGGAATATGAGTGCCTCAGACCAACACATTTGACATCATTCTACCTCAGCATACAATAAGTGGTTACAAAAGTCATAAATAGTACTCTAAATATGGAATCACTTCTTTTTTTCCCTGGGGTAGGAGTAGGGGAACATAAAATTTTAAAATTCACCCTGAAATAATTTAAATTAAAAAGGAATAAGCCTCCACATTACTCATTTATATATTTTACTTTACCATCTTCAAATTCTCCTTTCTCACTTAGGACAACTCACATTTTAAAATGGGTTAGCCTTAGGTTTACTGACAGACTTTCATTGTGTTTTTCCTAAAAACTCAGATAAAGTCAAAATTATTGTGTCCTGATTTCCTAATTATTTTTTCAACTTAAACATAAAACTTCAACTGAATAATCAAGGAAATGAAGTAATATACACTGTGGATAACTTTACAGAATTCTCTTCTACCATCTAAAAGGAGTCTCTGCCTTGGCTTACTGACAAAGGACTGCATGACTTGAAGATCGAAATATCTCTCTAGATGAATTCTTTCCCCCTTTAGTTGGAGAGGAGCAGAAAGTGCTCCCAGAGCTGAAAATATCCATTCTTTTTTGCTTCTGAAAGGTGGCAAAGTCAAGGGAAGGATCACAGAGTTGCAGGACTTTAAAGGACCATCTACACAAGATGTAAGGTTCTCCTCATAAGCTCCGGCTATGAGGGCTGAAATATCTCCTCTTCTAACCTTCAATTTTGTTTCTTTCTTTAAATACAAGTTTTTTTGAAATTGAGCTTGTCAGCTCACTTTCAATTGTGCAGTGTAATTAAGATAACTTTATGAAATAATAGAGTAAATTTGGGTTATCTGGTCAAATCCTGGTACTTCATAAAACAAGGAGAGATAATTAAGAAAATTACTGTGTTACACAACATAATAAGCTCACTGTAGTGGAATGTAGTAATATTAATAAAATGTACTATTACCAAATATATTATTAGTTTATGATTTCAAATCAAGAAAATACTTGACTACCCTGGTTAAAGTCCTGTCTGTTCCTCTACTAGTCCTATAGGCTTGTTGAACTTGTCATTTAGTCCCTCTAGGTTTAATTTTGTCATCTATAAAATGGACTGAACTCTCTAGGAAAGCAAATGCATGCCAACTCTGATTGGTGGTAACTTTCAGGAATCCTGGGTTGAGTAGGAGGCAGAGGCCATACCCAGGTAGGAAGTAATGCTATGATCTGCCTCTTAATAGAGAAAGATATGTGGCATGCCTAGCTCCTGTCAACTACTATCGTGTTCTATTAGATTAAGCTTATTGATCACCAACTGACAACAGTTTGCAGTCTTTTTCCACCTGACATTTAAAAAAAAAAAGAAAAATGCATACAATCCTGTAATGATTAAAATATTTAATTCCAGTTTGGAAAAATTAAAGTAAGTGGCTTTGGTTGGAAAGAAAAATCTCTTGAAGAGACTCTTCTACTTTTTTATAGAAAAAAATCTAAGTAATTGTTTCTCTCCTACCTCATATAAAGAAAGGTGGCCATATCTCTTAGAGAAATGAAATTCACAAAGGCAATCTAATGCCTTCCCTGTGATGAATTTCATAGCCTAGGTATGGACTACCTGTGACATAAACAAAAACAATAGCTGGCCATTGTTAAATGAATGGCCTGCAGTACTTTGATGTTGAGTAAACTCAAAGGTGAAAGTCAGACAGCTGAGAAAAGCTTTTGATTCAAAGCCAAGATTTATAAAGTTGGATTGATAAAACACGAGGTAAATCTTCACGAGAAAAAAAAAACCCAAACAAATCATGTTTTGACCTGGCTGGATATTGAAACTCTTAAAATATTTTTCTGTAGCAATTATCTGGTTTAATAATTAAATTTCAATTTGACTATAGTTAACAATATGTTAAAATATAAATTAGGAAGAAATCCATAAATATATCAGGCTCTGAAAACCCTGAAATGAATTCTCTTGATGCAGATAGCAAAAGGGATTTGTCTCTTGTAATCAATTCCTATGAATTGGTAGTGACTTCGTGGAGTGCTTGTGTATACAGGGGCTCTGAGTCTCATAAAGAGCTTTGGATGTTAAAACTGTAAAATATGAGACAAGAAGCATTATTTTTTCCTGTCAGTACTTAAAACTTTAATCAATCATACCTGGTTGCTTAGGCAAAAATTTATTTTAAAAGTTAATACCTGACAGATGGCTATCAGTACTCTCTCTACATTCTAAACATAGTTAAAATTTTTCTTCATCATTCTTATCTAAAATTTTTTCCAGGTAATACTTACCGTTAAGGCAATACTATGAACAATTGGGAAATATATATTATTTTATTTAAGTAATCTGGACTCATTTAAAGCACCTTTGTGATGTTTCCGAGTGAGTAGCTTACATCTTAAAATTTAGTTGACAAAATTGAAATGTTTTAGAAATAGCCTTTAATTTCTTATTAATAAGTTACTTATTAATTATAGTATGTTACAGTATTCTTAGGCTAATTTAGCTATGATGAAGGGTAATATATCATTTAATCTGTTGGTCTCTGTGTAAATTATATAGTATATTTCCCACATATCAAATCTGTAAGAAATTATTTTATACAACACATTAAATCCATTTTGATTTGACAGTTCATGTTTACATAATATATGGGTTGAATTAAGACTTTTAATTGTACATTTATTTATTTCTGAGTGTATTTAATAACATGGAGTTTCTGCTGCAGTCGCCTCAAGTAATGACTATATCCCAATTATAGCAAGATCATCTATTCAGAAGTGTACTGCGTTAACCAAGAGCTAGGAAATAAACCACAAAAGGGTCTTTGGGCAGCTATAATAGATACCGCAAATCTAGGCTCCTGTTTTTTACATCTGGCAGAGCCCCGTGTGTGTTAAACAGTACGTATTTGCTTGTACTTTAATGCACAATCTCTTATTCGGTAGTCTGGTTTCTAAACCTGCAGCAGATTAATAACAGCAAATTAGAAGCGGTAGAGAAGTCGCTAAAGTAAACACACTGATAGCAATGAGAAATGACAGCTGGCAACTTGTCTACAGAGAAGAAAACAGAAAATCTATAAAATACACAACCTTAAAAAGCATTAGCAGACTGGGACCTGCAGTGTGATCGGTAAATGACAAGGCAACCAAACAGTCCGTAAGGGAGTCACTGTATAATAGAGTGCAATAATTGATGTGCAAAATGATGATCTTATACCGTCATGAAAAAGGATCAACCACAGAGTACTTTAGAAAAATCAGCTCTCTGGAATAATTCGTTCCGTGGGGTTCCTGATAAACTGAGATTTTACCGTGTCCTTATAAACCTTAAAAATTAGAAATGGGTGATATAAATCGACCTTTTAAAGTGATTAACTTGTTGATAAAGCAACTATAAGAGAGATCTAAACATAACTGGCACCTAATAAAAATCATCTGGACATAAATATTGACAATACTTTATGACTTTCTCCTCGTAGATTTCAGAAGAGACACAGCTTTAAGATTTAAATCTAGCTGGAACTTGCAGGATCTCACACTCCATGGCTGTTTTATCTTTATATCCACGTACTTGTTCTTGGTGATGCAGAAAAAGGGCTGGCAAGTGTTCTTCGGACTTTTCTGCAGAGAAGGGACTGCATGCGTGCCTGTGCACATGCATATGCCATTAAGAATAATTGTGTTAATTGTGTAGTTACGTGCCATAGATTCATTAGCACTGTACCACCATAATGCATTCAAAATTTAATGTTTATTAAATGCATCCGAATTTGCTTTTGTTTCTAGGTAATTGTAAGTAAGCACACAAATAAATGTACAGCCTTATGTTCTTATCATGGAGACAGAAAATTTCCATCAGTCTATTCGTAAAGAAAGATAGGAAACTGTTTAGTTAGCCTGAGATCCCACTTTATTGCTACTGCTTTCATAGTCTGTTATTTGATTCTTGGCTCTGTGCTGTCACATAATATACAGTTTTTGAAATGGTCTTTAGATTCTGTGCCTTATGATAAAACGTACAGAGAATTGGAACTACATTACTACATTTAGGGAGAATGAAATAATTAACCTGGCAACTTGTTTACATGCTCTTTTGGCTCTCTCTACTAAGATATGTAATTTTTCCTTTAAAAATTCTATAACTTACGACTACCTGTTTTCAGAAGTTTTTAATCTTTGCAAATCTAGCTCTCCTTGCTATTTGGAGATGATATTTTTGACCCCCTGTGGGTTGGATTTTGGTTTAATAGTTTTCCCCATTAATAGTGATAGAATTGTATGGATTTAGCCACACGCTGGTTTCCAGTTTCATTTGTATCCAGTGGCATGTGTTTGCAGAGGTAATGGATTTGCAGCCGTAGAATATTGCAAAACCATGCGATACACAGAGAGGCCAGAGCCTGTGACCTGGGCTTGATTAGCATGGCCCTGTACACATGTATATTTCAGAGATTATTAGATCTTAGTGTTGTGGATTCTTAGTGTTTAAATTTGATTTTCAAGGATTGCTTTTAAGGAAAACAATATGCTTTAAGCTTACGGTTTGTGAATACTGCCTAGGAATACTGCGAGTGCAACATGTGTTAACAGTTAGTAACAGCCTCTGTGGGTCTTGGTGCAGACCCTATCATCATTATTTATATAGTTCATGTTTAGAACAAGAGCCTAGAGCTTCGCATTCTCTGTGTCATTTGTTGTTTTTGAAAGGAAGTATATAGGTGTAAATACTGCTCAGATATCCTCTGTTGAAGAGCTATTTGTTTTGCAAGTAACAAATGGGAAGGGTAGAGGGAAAGGGCACTTCTTTAAAATGTTGTGTAGGTGCCCATAATTTAAACTGATGTTACAGAAAGGAAGTATTATTTTTACAAACAAAACATAGGGGTTTAGTCATTTTCCATTTGTAGATGATGAATATGTCATACATCTGTATCATGTTTTCCTCAAAGTGAATGGCATACTATACTTAAAGTATAGCAGGTTTTACTGTGGAGTTGCCAAGGTAACTGGCCAGCAAGTATGCAGTTCAGCAGATTGCAGAAAGGCAATTGAGTACACATGAATAAAGAAATGTGCGTGTCATCTTAAAACCCAAGAGGGCCATCGTAGATTGTGGCTTGCTTCTATAGATCACAGAAATGGTTTTTAAGAAAACAGAAACTGAGATAGTCTATACTAGTTTTTGGAGTGAGGTGATATGGAGTGGCAGGAATCTTTTCTTTAATGGTTCCACTTCAGGCCCTGTGAAGGGCAATACAGAAAATAGAATCATTTTAGTATTGTTTAATATGAGCAACCTTTCATTTTGCTTTATAAGCTAGCTTTTACCACCTTATAGCAGCAAAAACTAAGGGAGATTATTAGCAGTTTATAATGACAATAGAGAATGGTAATCTATAAAGTGCTGCACTTTAATTAAGTACGATACATACTTAGTTCACTAATAGGAAACTTGTGTTTACATCTGTAGTGCTTTGTATTAGAATGTATTCATCCATTCTGTAGGCATTGATAAACTGATTCAAATATGCCAGACACTCTTCTAGGTGCTGAGAAAATAACAAGGTAAATAAAACCCAGTGCTGGACTGCAAGGTGTTTTTGATCTCTAGAAAGAATAAATTAAATAAGCTCCGCAGAGATTTATTTAGAGGGTTTGAAATGTGTCTGTGCTTTGTATGTAGGGTTGTGATCCAGAACTTAAACAATGTTACATATAGAGTGAAATAACTTCTTAGCAGGAGTTCAAAACTCTCCATAATTTGATTCTTTTTTTCTTCCCAGTTTTGCCTCACCCTACTTAAATATACCAAATATATCTTATGGATATCTTTCTAATTTAATAACAATTTAGAATATTAAATGTGCCTAATTTGATTTATGTACTGTTTGAAAAGTCTCTAAACACAAGTTAAGTGTTTTTCCATGTTTTGACCTGAAATCACCTCCCTTTAAAACTGTTATCAACAGTTCTCTTGCATGTTGCTTCAGTTTTCCCAGAAATTTCTACATAGTGAGACTCTTCTTTACAGTGTAAGCTGAATTATTAAGGGCATATCTCGTATAACTGGCTTAATTTCCTTCCTTGAAAGGGCCCCACAGTATCCCACTGCTGTGTCTTACATACATATTCACTGCTGAAATACCCGAATTCCCCATCTCTGAGTTTCAGAATCCCACTACTGTAGGATTTTAAGACCCATATTGAATTCTATTTCTTCCATAAAGCTTTTCCAGATCTTTTCAACCTTGATTGCTCCTCCTGTATTTCCAGGTATCGCCAGAGCAGTTTATACCTCTGCAGTAATACTTAGTTAGGTGGATGTTGGTCTCCCAAACCAGATAGTAAACTCATGGAAAGCAGGGACAGGGTCTCTTTCATCTTCATATTCCCCATAGCAGCTACTATTCAGGGCATGTTGTGGTATCAAACTGGTAAAAAAAAAAAAAAGTTCTTATCCTTACTATTTTTCTGTGATTCATTCATTTTTGTTATTTGAAATGGGATCATTCCCACAGGTAAGTAAATTGTTCTTGGACAGAAGTAGGTTACTATAAATGCCATGGGAAGATCACTTCTGAATACTAGTACAAAACAAGTCAGGAAAGAACGAGTCTCCCTACATACCTAATTTAACCTAACTTGCAGCTTCCTTCCTTCTGTTACATAGCCTTTGAAGTTGTTTTTGGTAGTAAAGCTATGGATACGTGAAGCTACAAGCCAAATATTTTAGTTCAGTTCTGCTTTTTTTTTTTTTTTTTTTGGCAGCCATCCACAGAACTACAGGGACAAGTTTTCACAGATAAAGAAACATTTTGTGGGAGTTTTTATTTTTATGCTGAAAAATTTACTGTCAGTGATCTTGCTATCCAGGGCTTTTAGTAAGTTGTGAGCTTACAGTGAGCAGCCTCGGGGTTCTTAAGGTTAATTACCACATTTACAAATCCATCAGTGACTAAGAGAAAGGACTGGCTTGATAGGGTTTATCTGTCTGAAAATTGCAGCCACTAGCCAATCAGGAAGATAGAAATCCAAAAGAGATTGTAGAGGTGACAAGGGTAATGGCAATAATGTGTTGGTGGAGAGGATGACATCAGAGCAAAAACAATAGGTGGAAACTAATCAAACCAATTTGGCCATTTTAATGTACTCACATCATATATCTTAAGTAACTAGTAAATCATGAAATCTGCCCCATTTCACTTAAATTATTTGTCCTGAATTTTATTATGTAATTGTTATTGCTTATTTAAAATGTAGCACAATATAATAGAGTATGTTCGAATTATTAAATGTCAAGATCAGAGAAAATGGAATAAATCATTTCTAGGAGAGAGAGATGAGGAGTGAATACTCAGGAAAAGTATTCTATGCATTTTTATAAGTATATATGAAAGTCACCTTATATGTATTGATGGTATTATATAGACTGATGTGCTTTGTCTAGAAAACAATTAATACAGTATGTATTCTTACAATTTAAAAATTATTCTATGCACTTTGTTTTTAAAAATGGAAAGAGAAAAAAACTGTAGCAATTATGTAGTTACCTGTTCCCATGATGTATTTGGTTCATAAGAATTTCAAAAATTACTTTATGGATGTCTTTCTAATTTAATAACAATTTAAAATATTAAATGTGCCTAATTTTCTTTATGTACTGTTTGAAAAGTCTCTAAACGCAAGTTGTAAATGTTTTTCCATGTTTTGTCCTGAAATCACCTCCCTTTAAAACAGTTAGCAGCAGCTCTCTTGCATGTTGCTTCAGTTTTCCCAGAAATTTCTACAGTGAGACTCTTCTTTACAGTGTAAGCTGAATTATTAAGGGCATATCTCATTATTTGTCTTTCCATCTCTTATCTTTCCTCTTTGTTTTCAGTGTACACTATTTTCTCCAAGGTGCACTCTGATCGGAATGTATACCCATCTGCAGGTGTCCTCTTTGTTCATGTTTTGGAAAGAGAATACTTTAAGGGAGAATTTCCACCTTATCCAAAACCTGGTATGTTCTTTGTGGGGCAAAAGTGGTTAATTTACCGAATTTTTCTTTTTGTTCAGTGTGTATATTCTATATGGTATATGATCAGCTATCATTAACATTATTTGAAATGGTCTGGATATGTGATAAATTGTTGTAGGATATTTCTCATTTTCAGACTAGAAATTTAATTACAGAACGAAATTTATTTTTGAATTTTAAGGAAAGTTTGTTTCTGGATTCCTAGTCTTGAGTTTTATGCCTCTGACAAATGATCTACCTATATTCACATAGAAATAATTATAGCTGTAAAATTATGATTTTCCATATCAAGACTTAGATGCTTACATAGCACATTGACTTCTGGAAAACTATACATATGTCTTAGACAAGAATGAAATATATTAAGTAAGAGTTCTTTAAAAAGCTTTTACAATAGAAGATAATTTTATGTAACTTCAAAATAATATAATGAAGGTTAATTTTTTCTTCAAAGTGATACCATTTATGAAGTCTTATTTAATTCACTATTGATTTAAATATGTTATTTTGAATGATCACAAATGCAATCACATTAATAAAGATGTATGAAGTATAGCAAGAAAAAAACATATTAAGTTTTTTTTTTTTAATTTCAAAATATTACGGGGGTACAAGTGTTTTTGTTACATGGATGAATTGTATAATGCCGAAGTCAGGGCTTTTAGTGTGCCTGTCACAGAGTAGCATACATGGTACTCAATAGGTACATTTTTATCTCTCCCCTCCCAAGATCCCCCCCTTCTTAGTTTCCAGTGTCCTTTACACCATTATATGACTGTCTGTACCCATTGTTTAGCTCCCATTTATTAGTGAGAATATGTGGGGGGGTTTTTTGTATTAAGTTATAATTCAAGTAACAAAAATGAATTTTCTGAAAATCATATTTTGTAAGAACACATTTTTAAATTGGAATTGATATAAATTTTGTGTAGCTATATGATGAATAGCATACCTGAAAACTTTCATAATATATAGTTAGCCATGTTCTTAATAATATTCAAGAAAACAGGTAATGTTTTCATCAATTATTTAAAAAATGTTTTCTTATGGAGCATTTCATGTTTGCAAAACTCTATAGCTAAACCTTTTGAGCAGCATCTCTAACATTTGAGAAGAAAATACGTAGTTAGGAGCGTAGTTTCTGGAGTCAGCCAGGATTAAACTCTAGTTCCACCATTTACTATGACCATGGAGAAACTACTTAGTATGGAAAATAACATATTCTATCAATAAAATTAGGGCCAATAATAGTACTACTTTCATAGCTATGTTTGAAAATCAATGAAATAGTACTTGTAAAGCATTTATTTAATACTAATAAATAATGCTGTTATTATTGCTTATTAATAAATGCTGTCATTATTATAGTTGTTTTGGATTTATAACATCTTTTTCATTCTATCCTCCAATGTTTTAAAATTATATTATTTTTATTTTGCCGATACTTTTATGATTTTGAAATATTCTTTAACATTAGTTTGATAGTATCCAGAGTTTCATGAAAGGAATGCTTCTCAAAAGAATGAATACATCAGTATAACGATTAGGGAATTTTTCTGAAAGATAGTTATCTCAGTAGTGGAACTATGTTACTCTTAGATGACTGAAAAAAAAAGAAGAAATAATTCAAGCAAATTGTATGAATATGCTTTCTTCATTGCATCAAATTTCTAGACAAATTAAACAACCAAAAGGATATCTTTTTAACGTGGGGCCCTAATCAAATTCCCAGATGGATTTTGTGTATGTGTGTATGTAGTTTGCTACAAATGTAAGAAAAAAAAATTTAGACAGAATGTTTTGATTGAAACTACCAAAGGAGCATGTGTGAAAATATTATTTTACTGTCTTATGTCTGAATTCTGTGTTTCTTATCTAGGTGAGGTTAGTAACGATCCCATCACATTTAACACAAATTTAATGGGTTACCCAGACCGACCTGGATGGCTTCGATATATCCAAAGGACACCATATAGTGATGGAGTCCTTTATGGATCTCCAACAGCTGACAGTGTGGGGAAGCCAACTATCATTGAGGTAATGTACTTAGAGAAAAATTTTATATATATTATATATACATATATATACACACATACACATTGTATATAATTTGAGTTTTATGTGCAGTAAAGAAAGAAAAATGAAATCTATGAGGATTTGAAAGGAAGAAATTGAAGAATTGATAGATTATTTTAAATTTTAAGAAAAGCTAGCAGTGAGCTATAGAATCAGTATAAGAAACTCTAGGGTTAGGGCTAGAGTTAGCATTAGGGTTAGGGTTACATTTCTACATATGAATAACATATATTGAGAAAATAATTTTTTAAAAGATACCATTTTTAATAGCAATAAAAATTATAAGGTACTAGGAATAAATCTAACAGAAATTATGCAAGGTTTCAAGTCTAGGTAGCTTAAAGATTAAATGTGAAAAGCTATAATATTAAACTATATATTAAAATGTAGAAGAATCTCTTTCTAACCTTGAGGTAGGGAAAGATTTCTTAAATAAGACCTAAATATTTGTATTTAAGAGAAAAAAAGTTGATAAATTTTAATACATTAAATTTGTAAACTTCTGTTCATCAACCATTAAATCAGAAACCACTTTTTCTTAAAAGCCATAAACTGGGAAAAGATATTGTCAATACATATAGCTGACTAAGAGTGAGTATCAAAAATGTAAAAAGGAATCCTACAATTTAATTAGAAAAAGACATTTCACTAAAAAGTGAAAACAAATGCCAATAAACTTAGGTAACGAAGCTTACTCTTATCAGTAATAAAGCTTATTCAAATTAAGACCACAATGAAAATTTTACCATCAGTAAAATTCATTACATGTGGATATGGAAATTGGCATAACTGCTTTGAAAAACAGTACTGAATGTGGCAGTTAATAGGAGAGTCCTACCATAGTTTTAGACACTGATGCCTCCAGGATAGTTGATCATAGGGTACAGTGATACATAGTTGCCTATCACTGTACCCTATGATCCAGCAGTCCCACTTCTAGGTAGGTAGCCAAAACAAATACTTGCAAATTCCCTCCTGGAAGACATTTGCAGTGGTGCTCATCAAGCACAATGTTTGTATAGCAGAACATTGGAAATCCACAAAAAAATAGAGACCCAAAAGTCTATCACTAAGAGAACAGATTAATAAATTGTGGTGTACTCACACAGTGAATGTGAAGAGCAACAATAAACTTAAGTTTGCCCAGCAGCATGGATAAATATTTTAAAGACAATGTTGAATTAAAAAAAAAAAGAAGAAGTACCAGAAGATACATAGGGTTTACGATTTTGGGACAGTTCAAAAACAAGCTAAACCATGCATGTTAAGCATACATACATTAATAATAAAACTATATTTAAAATGAATGGGCTGTTCAACACTAAATTCATAATGACTATTTCTGGTTGGGGAAAGGCAAGGGTCTAGGATAGGTGAGAAACACATGCGTTGAGATGGTTTCATAAGAGTTCATTATGTTTTTATACTTTATGACTAACATGGTGTTATGAATACGTGTTAAAAATATACTCAAATGATGAAGATAAAAATTTCGCATATCCTTCATATAACAAGTAGTGAATTAATCTGTAAATAACTTATTTTTATATTCATAGGTAGTAACAGGTATAGCATTTAAAAATATTCTATTAATTTAGTCAAGAATTTGCATATGAAACTAATATTTTATATAAATCTTCTGATTAAATCATTCAGTAAATGTTTATGTGAAATATTTAGATTTTAAGCATCTAAAATAGATCAAGCACTATTTTAGAAATAGAGGACCAAAAATAAAGCATGCATACATACACACTCTTCTGCTTTGAAGGTCTTCACATAATCACAAGTAAAATGGGAGGATATTACAGTATTTAAAAATCTCAAAAGTGATAGAAGGACTATATTCTTTAATAGCCATTAAAATTAAACATTGAATATAAAATCAGTTAATGAAATTCTTCCTCCCAATATGAAATATTCTTCACTCCCTTCAGTAGCCTAGGATATTTTTAAAAAGACATTTATTAGAATTTATGAAATTTATAATAATGAAATATGTGATGAATATGGGAAAGCTAGCTATAAAAATATTGCTATTAATTTGAAAATACCAATTTTTTTGAGCTGAAGCTTCAAGATATTATAACAAATAGTAGAGGATTAATTCTCTTTTTTCCATGGAAAATATGATTAAATTTCTTGCATGGTAAACTTTTTAAATCATGAAGTTTCCCAAATAAAATCTATTTTGCATTTACCTCATTTGAACAATAGTTCTAAGTTTATTTTATTGGCTAGTCTTAATTTTAGTGTTCACTGTGAGGCTAATTGATTAGGTATCTCAATAGATAGCAGCAAAGAAATTATTAAATCTGATGCAAATTTGACAAACCATGGAGAGAGAAGTTCTTTTAACTTTGTGGAATAATGTACCTTTCAGAATATATACCTTTTAAGTATTTTTAAAAGTTTGGAATTATTTATTCCAAAATTCTGATTCTTACTGTTTTAACTCTCAAATATTATTTCTAATGAGTGTAATTTATTTCTTTTGAAGCCCATAGGTGATGTATAAAAATCTTTGATAATTGTTTTTAAATGCACAAAATGTTTCTTTTTAATTTGAGTCAGTTTTATACTCTTCTTTTGTCTCAGTGTCAACTCCCGCTGCAATCACTGCCAGAGGGCTAGTGCTGGGATTCTAAGACTTTGACACAATCATTTGTGTTTTTGAGGTATTGCAGACATGTCTGAATGATTTAATATCTGTTATAAAGTTAATCATTCTTTGATTTTTCAAGCCATATCCTGTAGTTGGCCTTTGCTTTGTTTGTTGTTTGCAGTGGCTGTTTCTGAGTTGACTTTGATGTAAGTTCATTGGCCCTACAAATGTTTACTAATACTGGACTCTCTGAAGGGATTGATTTGTGTTTCTGAGCATGTGCTGTAAGCTTACTTAAGACTGTGATCCTTACTGCTTTACTACCATTATAAGTGAGAGATGATTTCCAAAGGATCTTTTATGACATTTTGTGACTGGTATGCAGTTTAGTCTAACTGCAAACAACACAAAGATGTGCTTGTTTTGAAGTGTACATTCTATTATAATCCTTAAACTCCATTTAAAAGTACAAAACTGTATTGTTTAAATTTTTTTAAAAACCTCAGGATGTCACCGGTAAGTAATTCATAATGGTTAATCCATTTATTAATGATGCATCTGCGTTGCTACCAGGACTTAATGGCTTTCTGTGAAGGAGTCTTTCTGATTTTAACTTTTTGTTTCAGCACATTAAATAGACCTAATTATTTATTTTCCCATAATGTTGCTAAAAGCCCCAAGTTCTTATTACCCAGAGAAGGAATATTTTGTAAGTATATCAACAAATAATGAAAATGGAAAGAACAACAATTTGTTTTCAGTTTTGTCCTTAATGAACTTCATTTTACAAATAACATTTCACTTCTTTAATATGATTTTCCTTTTATAATAGATAACTGCCTACAATAGGCGCACCTTTGAGACTGCAAGGCATAATTTGATAATTAATATAATGTCAGCAGAAGGTAGGTATTGAAAATATGATGATCATTTCCTTATTTACAAGAAGTATTTCTTTATGTTTCATAACTACATAAAATATAGTTAATAATTTTAAAGCACCACATACCTAATATAACTGATAAAGTAGTAAAATGTAGGAAAGAAAACTAAGCAGTTCATCACTATAGTTATGTATTAATAGTTATATTACAGTGGGCTTGGACCATCTAACCTCACCATTATGTCTCAGAGAGACTCAAAACTTTTCGGGAAGTTTGGGAATCCCTACAAACTGAAAGACAGCCTCCTCTACAGCTTGAGCTAACTCCTTCTCAAATCTGGTCTTAGTGCATAGATACAGAGTACACAAGGATCTTAATAGGTACTGGTGTTGACATATGGAGACCCATGATCTAATTTATTATAAAATATCATGGTGTGTTATGGTGATAAAAAACTCAGGATAGCAACAGGAACAGATAGGCCACTTATTTCTTTAAGGCTTGGTTTCATCATCTGTAAAACAAGACTTAAGAATAGCATCTCTCTCATAAGTCTGGGGTAAGGATTCTAAGAGTTAAGGCTTGAAATGTGCTTAACACAGAGCTGATCACAGAGTGCACAATCAATAATTATTAGCTAGTTTTATTACTTTACTTTAAAATTTACTGTAGGTGGTCGTCTAGTTGTATGTGACCACACAGAGTTGTTGGAAGACAGAAATAAACTGCAATTTGGCACACAGTTTCCTTCCTAAATAGCTAATCAAGTGTTAGTAACTGTTAGAATTCATCAGCAATTTAAAGTTACATATGCCCAAATTGTAAATGATTTCCTAAGGACTTGGAAGGTTAGGAACAAAGGACATATTCCAAGAATTTCACTCTCAAATATTTTGACTCTATTTTGGCAACCGACTAGGAAAAATATATACTACTAAAAACTATGTAGTTAAAATTTATAAATTATAGGGTAATCCTCTCTATACAAGATATCATTTATGAGAGTGATAAGAGAGGATCTAATGCAGAATTTTTTTCCTCTGAAAACAGAAAAACAATTGTGCATTCTTGATAGGGGAATTCTTGCTTCTATTTACTAATACAACTAAAAACAAATGAGCAAACACAAAACATTTTATCAGAACCTACTAATTTGGAATTCATGATAATTCAGTCAAGGCTGGATCAAAAATTAATTGCTTTTATACTATATGAAAGAAAGCAATTTCTGTGAAATGAAATTTGCAGAAATTGCTTAAAGACTTGAACCCCATTAAGTGAATTTTTCTCCAGATACTTAGCAGTATCAATTGTAGACAACAAATGTGTGAGTTTAAAATTAAAATGACCTTCATATGTGAAAAGTCCAAGTGCCAGCTCTGTAGTCCTGGACAGAGGGCTCCTTGTTGACTCTCCCACTCTGCAATGGCTTTTGGTAAGTATTTATGTTTGGATCAGGGAGACTTTTGTTCTTGACTACAATTGTGATTGGATGCTTGCATCCATTCTAAGCTGTGTCTGTAGAATTGGAATACTCTTAATGAGCAGAACAGTTGAAAAATTTCCTTCCTCCTTGAGAGTTCATCACTATAGTTATGTATTAATAGTTATATTACAGTGGGCTTGGACCATCTAACCTCACCATTATGTCTCAGAGAGACTCAAAACTTTTTGGGAAGTTTGGGAATCCCTACAAACTGAAAGACAGCCTCCTCTACAGCTTGAGCTAACTCCTTCTCAAATCTGGTCGTAGTGCATAGATACAGAGTACACAAGGATCTTAATAGGTACTGGTGTTGACATATGGAGACCCATGATCAAGCAGATAATACTAATGGAAGACACTAGACAACAGTGGGGCTGAAAGTTGGCATTAGGGGCTATTTATCTAAATCAGGGGTTTTGAAGGTATGCGGCTGAGGAGGAGGAGGAGGAAGAGATGGGTTTTGGAAGCCATTACCTCTACTTCAGGCAGAGCCATTCCACTACTTTTTACATAGGGTTTAGTGGCCCCAAACTATTTGAATACCACTGAACTAAAGGTCACGTATGTGTCTTTGGTAGTCTAGAAAGAATGTCTATGTGCACTAGGATGCACATCTTTGAGCATGGCCTACACTCATGCTATTTGTCCCAGACAAGTTTTAGGAAAAGAAATAGCACAAGTTTATATCAGGGTAATCAGGCTCTGTCCAACTCCCTGCCCAGCTGTCTCCTGTTCTGAGAGACCTAATGGGAAATTAGTCATGTAGTCTTGCACAGCATGGTGCTCAAGGAGAGTACAAAAAGTGATTCTCTAAATTGGGTTTAGCGCCTCAGAGGCCTGCCACCAATCTGTTGGCCTACTATTCTCTTGGCCTCAGTGATTTCCAAATATAGCAGGCATGGGATTTCCCCAGAGTTAGAAAGCTGCTGTGACTCATCTCTGGTAGGCCTGGCATCAGCTCTCAGCTGGGTAGACAGCAGGCAGCTGCCCAACCCAGAGCCTCTGAAGGGCGTGGTGGCAGCGACAGGCTTCGCAGCAGGTCTCAGACAGGGAGACATGAAGCAGGGTCACAGGGATCAGGAAAAGCCAAGTAACAATTCTCCAAAAAGTAGTACTGATAATAAGAAAAAAGTTTTACATGCTTATTTAGAAAATTGGATGTAAAAACATTTTAAGGAAATGAATAGATTATAGACCTCTGGCATATTCAACAGCTATATTTGGTATTATTTATAAATATTATTTATTGCCAAGAAACTCTTCTTCAGGACACATTGCTGTATGACAGTTTTTAGGTATGCAGAAAAATGTAGCATAATTAAGCTATTGTTTATCTGTAAAAAACAAGACATTTATCTACTTAAAAGAGAGTAAATATATTTTAGAAGATTACAGATGGACCATACATTAAACGAATATAACAAAATCATAAGCAGAATAAATGACATTATAGGATATTAAGTAAAAAACTTTTCATGATTAGGGTCTTGGAGAACTAAATCTTCAGGAAGTAATGACCATGCTCTAGAAAACTGTTAAAAACTTTGAAACCAGAGTTTCCTTCTTGACTTTAGCATCAAATCTCTTTTAATATCAAAGAAGCTCCATAAGAAATGAGGTCATTAAGATTTCCGGTACTTATAATGTAATTTTCATTTTTGGTTTCTTAAGGAAGAGTAGAATACTTTACAGATACATGAATTTTATTGAAATAAATCATAGGGTATACATAGTATAATTACTGTTGGTGACTTTAAATCAGTATAGAGTCCAGAAACATTTTCTTGTACTTTTAAAGTATGAATTCAGATAACCAAACTTTTCATATTATTATTAATATAACAAGAGCTGAAGTTTAGCTGGGTGTGGTGGCTCATGCCTGTAATCCCAGAATTTTGGCAAGCCAAAATGGATCACTTGAGGCCAGGAGTTCAAGACCAGCCTAAGCAACATAGTGAGACCCCTATCTCTACATAAATAAAAATAAAAATTAGCCAGGCGTGGTGGTGCTCTTTTATAGCCCCAGCTACTTGGGAGGCTAAGGCAGGAGGATCTCTTGAGCTGAGGAGTTTGAGGCTGCAGTGAGCTATGATCACACCACTGCTCTTCAGCATGGGTGACAAAGTGAGACCCTATCTCGAAAAACCAAAAACAAAGTTTAATATTTTATAAGTTTTTACTATATTTTGGGAACTCCACTGAGCACTTTATATATACAGTCTTCTTTAAATGAGATAAAAATCATATGAGGTAAGTTCAAATTCATGGCAAGTTCTTGGACCTCTCCAAAGATAAGCTTCCATATCTGAAAGTATAGAGAAAAATGTAAGTGCCTACTCACTGTCCTGTTGTGAGAATTAAATGTTATAATTCACTTAAATCCCTTAGTTTGGCCTGCCTCGTAGTAAATATTTTTAAAAAGTTAACCTTTATTATTACAGAAATATTATTAAATAAAAAGTAGGCTATTCTTTATCTTAAGAGAAGAATCAAAATATAGGAAATGATGGTTCGTAATTCAAGAATAACATGTGGATAACAAATATTTCTGTATTTATTTAGATTTTTTTATATTGAGAGTCTTATTTTGACATTGGGCTGGTTTAAACTATAAATTTTGAACTATTTAGAGGGAAATTTTGATGAGACATTGAGGAGGGGAAAAAACTAGCCAAATCTCTAACAATATGAAATGTGGAATTACATAAGAATTTTAAAATTTTTCTAGCATATTTAATTTTAGAGTGATGAGAACAGTAGAATTGCTCTGATTTTTAGAATTTGTGTTGGACATATAATCAAAATTTATTTTAGGAAAAAGTGACATTTTAGCATGCTTCTAAAAAGATCAGTAATAGTATCAATTAAAAATGCAGATTGAGTCTTTCTTCTTTTGGGGGGTAAGTACTATAATTATAAATTGCTGGACCTTAGGTTTTATTATATCGTAGATAAAGTTCTGTGTCTAATGTATGTTATGTTTTTAGAGACATTCTCTGTTATACAGAAAACTTTTAAAGCCAGTATTAATATTGTTCCCTACTTCCAGGATTATGGCAGAATTCAACAAATCTCAAATTGTTCTTTTGTTTCCCCTTTGAAAGACTACTTTGTTAAAGATATGTATACCCTTTTTCGCCAAAATTAGACTTCCCATTGCCATATCAAGCAGAATTCTTCATTAAAAATATGAACGTAGAAGAAATGTTGGCCAGTGAGGTTCTCGGAGACTTTCTTGGGGCGGTGAAAAATGTGTGGCAGCCTGAGCGCTTAAATGCCATAAACATCACGTCGGCCCTGGACAGGGGCGGCCGGGTTCCACTTCCCATTAATGACCTGAAGGAGGGGTAAGCAGACTTTTATCTCATTGTCTTAAATATAGATTTTTAAATATGGTGATTTTATCATGCTTAGTATAGATGGCAGATGGCCTATTACGGTTTTCTTTTTAATAAGAAATAGATATTGTAAAGATATGAACATGCTAGCAATTTTCTATATTGACAAAGAGATTGTGTTAA
This sequence comes from Cheirogaleus medius, assembly GCA_008086735.1. Lineage (NCBI taxonomy): Eukaryota > Metazoa > Chordata > Mammalia > Primates > Cheirogaleidae > Cheirogaleus > Cheirogaleus medius. Next base: position 43,053,681 of record VBSM01002217.1, read on the forward strand.
TAGTTCTTTATATCTCAAGTTCCAGGTCTGTGAAATCTAATTGTTATAGATCAGCATCGGCATCATAAATTATAGCACTAAGTCTTTTGTGCCTTCCATAGAGAAACTGATTATTTAGGGCCATGAATTTCAAAGGAAATTGATGCCCCAGTTATCAGCTGCAGAAGGATGCCCGGACTTCTGTAACTTTATTCTAGGAAACTGTTTCTTCGTCTTTAACATTCTTTCCACCATGTGTTGGTGACTGATAGCTGGGGTGGATTGGAAGCCCGTTCCTATGACATGAGAGCCTAAAGCCTGGCCTTGTCACTCACAAACTGGGTGATATTAGGCAAATCTTGAACTTCTGTGGGCCTCAACTTCCTCATCTGTTCCAGTGAGGATTATACTCTTCCTTAGGGTTGTTATAATGATTAAATGAGACAATGTATTAGAAAGGGATTTGTCAATATTCAAGCTGTAAAAAATACAACTTGTATCCTTGTAGAGGTCAAGAAACACTCTGGCCTGTGCAAATTGAAAGCATCAACATTATTATCAAGACAAATTTTGATCTTTAATTACTAATCTGTAGGTCGAGGCAGATTTGCTCCCTCTATCCTATTACAGTATGTGGTATAAATCACATTTTTTAATAGCATATTTCTTTCCAACTCCTCCTTCATCCATAATTCTGAAAACACTGTTACACAGGTGATATCTGAAATTAGCTAGAATACCTGAATTGGTGAGAATTAACTCCAAGGGCAGCTTTAAGGAGAACTTTGTTGGAAATAAGGGAGACAATCATAGATGAAGTCTGAGGGAGTGTGTAGTAGCAGGATAGGGAAAAGCGGTGAGTTATAAAGTCCAACTTAAAAATTTCAGAATTAAGTTTTATCTTCTGTGTTACAGCAATAGATTTTGAAGTCAGTCAAGCACACATAGAAGTGATTTGAGGAAGATATTTGCTTTATCTTTTGTCTGTACACTGGTTGGCTTTCTATATGAAAACATAATTCTAGACCTTAAATTTTCACTTCAGAGTTACAGTATGTTTCTCTTTTCCACTGAGTAATTAAAGTGAAACCATAGAATGAGATGAACAGCAGTATTTCCCCTGAAACATTCTCTAAATATGGAGCTTTGTCAACATTTTTCTTAGTTATGGTGTTCCACAATGATTGTTAAAACAATAACCAAAAAAAAAAAAACATATGTTGGAGGAAATAGCACAAAAACCAGGCACTGACAGAGTTTTCCATAGTTGTAGTTTTTTCTGGTCTCACCCTTTCTCCAATCAGTAGTACAGGCCCCACCCATAGAGGCACTTTTAGAACCTGAACTTAATTGAACTAAGCAGCTACCTAAACCAAACTCTGACCTAAAGCAGTGCTTTCCAACTATGTCTAGCCTGAGAGTTGCCAGTAGAACATTACTAAAAATATAGATAGGTTCCTGGCCTCTGATTCCCCCGGGAGACTGATTCTTTGAGCCTAGGGCTGGGCCTGAGCATGTGACTCTAAATTAAGAACAGAATTTTTGTCCTACAAGTACTTGTTAGAGAATTCAATCATTGGTGGACTGGCCCCCAACACCTGCTAGAAGGAGGCATATGCTGTCAGATATTTGAGAGTTCGTCCCATGGCATTTATTTGGACTCTTGTCTCAGATCCCTTCCCAACTTGAAATGCTTTCCATGAGTTTTAATTTAACGTTAAGCCTTAACCTTTACAAAATATTCTTATGAGGAGTCTTTTAAAATAGCATTTCTATAAATTGTACCCAATGCCAACTCCATTACTCCAGTGTCCCTATAAGAGGACTAATAAAATAAAATCCTATTGAGTTATAATTCCAGAAGAAAAGTTTATCCCTAGGAATGATTTTGCATGTTTTCTTTAGTTGTTATATAATGTCATGGTAACAGAAATAATTTTTTAGCCCTCTTGCCTTAAATTTAGAAATAAATCCAACGCTTAACTCATCTCTAGTGCCTTTCTTCCTTTTTAATGGTGTATACTGTGATTTTTAATTTACTTAATACACTTTTTTCCTCTGTATTTTCTTTTGAAAATATCTTGGGCTATAAGTCCTTTTAAAAATGAAATAACGAAAAGATCAAGAAGTAGGGTCAGTGATAGCAAAGGAATTACAACCTTTGCTTTTTAAAAATTTTATTTAAAATATATATCTATATACTTCAGAAGTATTAATTAAGCACCTAATAAATATGCTTAACACTTAAGCATAAGTCTTTGTCCTGGATTTAAAAAAAAAGATCCTCATGAAATTATTTCCTATTACTCATGACAGCCACAATCTACTAACTGTAATACAAATTTTTTCATGTCCAGTGTATGTAGTTAAATGAACAGCAGATGACCAAGAGTAGCTCTCAGTGGTAGACTCTTGAAGTAAACCTACTATCCTTCTGCCATCTAAAGGATCATTAAATGTCTATCCTCAAGAATCTACCCTGCAGCACCCTAGCTCATTGTCCTTTTTGACAAGCATTTTTCATCTCTGCAGAACTCACTGACAGCTTTCAAACTTCTCCTAAATTAAACAGAAAATGATTATAAAGATTTACTTCAAAGTGAGTAAGCTCCTGCAAAGGAAGGCTGAGCCCTCTGAAAAGGTTCATTTTCACGTGCCAGACCCATAACCCCAAAGCAACTGTACTATCTCTGGGCATGGTCTTGATGCTGCTTTTGTTCCTGACACTGAGCCAGAGGCTAAGGACTCGTGGATGTATTTAGCTTGGGATAAAGCTGGTAGAAAGAAGAGCAGGTTTATATTTCATTCTAGGCATGTCATAGCTGCCAACCAGGGGTGAGTGATGTAGTGTAAATGGTGGCTATGAAGGGAATGATAGGGTGTGAGGATTAAAGAATATACTCACTTTTCCTAAGAGATTGTCAAACCTACCACTATTTCCTCTGGTACCAAAGCATGTGGATCTAGCCCCAATTAGCAACTGAGAATCCTAGTTTATTCTCTAGAGAGAGTACTTAGAAAGTACTTCCTCTAATTAATTGTCTGATTTTTGTCATGTATCAAAGGCCTCAGTGAGAAGTTATACTTGAGGAAGAGAGAATGTAAGTCAATGGCTGCCAGATATTGGTCTGATGGAAAGTCATGATTCTGGGCCAGTTTCAGGAGGGTTCTGAAGCTGTCTCCATCTTTGGTGATACAGGATTGCCGTTTTTTCTTAAATGATGTTACTCCCCTGTAAATTAGTACAACCTCTATGGAAAACAGTATGGAGACTATTCAAGGAACTAAAAGTAGATCTACCATTGAATCCAGCAGTCCCACTACTGGGTATCTACCCACAGGAAAAGAAGTAATTTTATCAAAAAGATACCTGCATCTGAATACTTATCACAGCACAACTCACAATTGCAAAAAAGATGTAGAATCAACATAAGTGTCCATCAGTTGATGAGTGGATAAAGAAAACATTTTCACACCCCCCCATGGAGTACTACTCAGCCATAAAAAGGAATGAAATAATGTCATCTGCAGCAACTTTGATGGAACTGGAGAATGTTATTTTAAGTGAAGTATCTCAGGAATGGAAAAACAAACACCACATGTTCTTGCTAATAATTAGGAGCTAAACAATGGGTACACATGGTCAAAAAGTGATGTAAAGGACATTAGAAACTAAGAAGGGGAAAAAGTGGGAGGGGGTGAGAGAAAAAACTTACTTATTGGGTACAATGTACAGGATTGAGGTGACAAGCACACTAAAATCCCTGACTTCAGCATTATATAATATAATTCATCCATGTAACAAGAACACTTGGACTCCTTAATATTTTAAAATAAAAATTATTAAAAAAATAATGTCCCTCCTATATTTTTGGTACAAATATCCTTTCTTTTTTTTCAAGTATCCTTTTATGGATTGGTGGTGATATGAGATAGGAATTTTTGAAACAATTCCTTTAATAAAAATAGAAATTAGAAACCCATATCCGTCCATTTTTATAACAAAAATAAATAAGTGACATCAATATAACTATATGTTTAATTTCTATTCTTTTAAGTTCTGTCATTTTTTTCTTTCATAATTTAACATTTCTTATATGTATTTTTTTATGGGAGAGTATTGTATTAGTCTCTGGGGCTTAGTGATTTACAAAATACAATCTGTGCTTGCAATCTACTAGGGACCAGGCAAGTCATCAGATTATTAAAATCAGTGTTGTGAGAGCCACAATTGAGGTACCACAGAGAGGGCTCCTCCTCCGCTTCAGGTCTGTGCCTGGAGAGGGTTCATGGAGGAGGTGAGGTCTGATCTGCACTGAATGAGTACAGACTGGCCTGCTGAGAAAATGAGAAAGGGGACTTTAGGCAGAAGTAAGGGCATGGCCAACAGCCCTGAGGAGAGAGCATGTTGGACTTGGCAACCTACTTAGTGTGGAAATGGGAGAGAGAGATCCAGAAGTGTTAGTTATCAAGGGGGCAAAGACCAGACCATGAAATGCCTTGTCTACCTGGAGAAGTTGTTTGGATTTTATCCGGAAGCATTAGGGACCTTTGTAGAAAATGTCTGATACTCAAGTTTTCATTTTAGAGAGATCATACTTGTGTAGAATGAGGGGAGGACTGAATGGAGGGAATGCTGCATGGAGACATTGGTGTTGAGGGGACCCAGTAGCCATCTGTGTTCCCTGCTGGAGGTACATGAACACATGAGAAAGTTCTTTTAGAATTTAGTGCCTCTAAAACATTAAGGTCTCTAAGAAATAGTCACACTACCACCTCTCTAATGATGAGGACTGTGACATTTACTGTTTTTTCTATTTTGACTTGGATACAAGTAAGTTCAGTGCCAAACTCAGTGCTCTGGATTACAGTGGAATTATTAATATTAACCCTGTCAATTTTTCAGTTTTTTCCTATTTTTGGTTACTTTTTCATTTGTTTATTATGTATGTTTTGTTATAATCTCATGACTCCTTTATCCTTTATTTTTCATCTTACCTTTTGATTGATTAATTGTAGATATGTACAGAAAAAAGAAGTGGGGTAGAGGAAAAAAGCAGGAAGCGTGGTGTTGCTTCTTTTCAGAGCCAGAGTTTTCCCAGGCAACATGTAATGTGTATGGACACATTTTTTCTCTAAACTGCCTTTTATCTCCTATATACATAAAGAATAAAAGGCATTCATTAGTTGGGACAATTTGGGAAAAAAATAAAATCATTAGATCCATTTATCTGGCTATTGCTGAAAAAGGCAAAGTTTTGACTTAAATTATTTACCTGTTATTTGGCTCTTCACATTATATGTTTAAAGGCCTCAATAAATGTATTTCACCTCAAAAAAGGGAAATTGAGTTGTTCAAATTGGAAGCAAAAATTCATTGCAAGGAATGAGTCTATCTAGCATACATCGATCCCTAAGGTTTTGAAGCTCTATGTTTTGTTAGCATTCATTGAGAGCCTTGTGCTTGATAATACATTCCTGTCCATCTGTTTACACACAGTTGAAATTTTGAAAACGTGCTAGGGTCATAATGGTAAAGATCATCCTCATTTTACTTCATAAAAATTTTACATTTTTACATATCAAAAATCTAGCTAAAGGGAAAACAACAGATTATGAAAAACAATTTTAGCATGTATAGCATAGAGTTATTATTATACATGGCTTCAGACAAAATTATATATTAAAAAAAGCCAGCATGTTAAAACTTTTTGATTCTACAGAAGAAACAATACATACACATTTGTTTTTATACCTACAAGGCAAATCCAATATCAGCTGCTCTTGAGCATGACATTTCTGCTCTGTTTTTTTAAACTTGGTATAATGTGTTTTATTCATTCATTCGTTCAGCAAATAGGCTTCCTAAGGACAATGGCAAAGACTGGGTTCAAGGAGAACTGTTAAGGACTGTTGCTTCACTCCCTGAGGAAGGTGATGGTGACTAGAACTAGAGTTGTGGCAGTGGGATAGAACAAAGTGGACAGGTGTCTATGAGAGTTATTTCAGGGCAAATGTCAGAGACTGATGATGGATTGGTTATGTGGAAAGAAGGAGAGGAGTCAAAGATGATGGTGCTTGAGTTCATGACTTGAGCATCTGGGGATGCCAATCACCAAGAAAGAAGAAGATACAAGGAGGAACAGGTGGAGGTGGGGTGGGGTAATGGTGAGCTCAGCTTGGAACATATTATGTTTGAGAAGCTTATAGATCATCCAAGTAGAGATGAAAGTAATTTGGCAGTGTGTGTCAACTGTCATTTTGTTTCCACTTCTAGGCATCTCTTTTAAGAGAGTAACATTAAAGAATAAGCACAGAGATAGTCTTTGCAATATTATTTATAACATCAAAAAATTGGAAGCAACTTACATGTCCAACTCTGAAATAATTGCTGAATAAATCACGTGCACTTAAAAAATTATATTGCCATAAAACTGTAATTACAAAGACTACAATGTGGAAAATGCACACAATACGTTAATTGAAAAAGCAGGATACAAAATTATATTTTAGAAATGATTGCAATTAGGTTAAAATGTATGAATTTGAAAAATATTATACAAGGTACATTGGAAAATGAAAATAGTTCTCTTGGCAATATAAATGAGTTCTGTTTTTATATCCTGAGTTTTCTGTAATATTTTTATATTGCTCTTATAATTTAAGAAAAACATTTCAAAGCACAGAAACTTTTATGCCCATTTATGTTATCTTGAAAGGAATTAATTTAAAATCTTACTAATTACAAATGCAAATCAATGTCTTGTTTAAGCAAGAGAGCTGTTAACAGTTGTAAGAAATGTTCGTTTTATATCTGCATTTACAGATATGTTTCACAATTATTAAGGAAAAATATGGGGTTAGCTTAGCAGTTAATAAAAGGATAGAAATTAACTTTATGTGAGGCTTAAAAATAATGACTTGTTTTAAATGCAATATGTTTATATTTGCTGATCATCTAATAAATACTGATCATTTCTTATATCTACTTTTCTTCTGAATTTTTAATTTGATCTTTAATTTTAGTCCGTTATTTTGTTTGTTTGCTTCCCAAAGGTACAATCGTTTTTTTAGAAATGTTTTTTCAAATTAAACTTAAGTTCTAATATCAATTTGATGTAAAGGGCACAGGATTTGTGTAAACATTCTCCGGAACACCGTTGTCATCTCCGGCTTGACTGTGACTTCATGCTTATATTGACATAGCTTTGAATCTCATGCTGTACTTTTATTTCATTTCATTTTTTAAAAAGAACAGCTTTATTGAGAAATAATTCATAGATTGTACAATTCACCTGTTTAAAATGTACAATTTTGTGATTACTATAATCCATTTTAGAGCATTGTCATCCCAATACCCCCCACTCACCCCACCCTGTACCCATTAGCAGTCAATTATCACCATCCTCAGCCCTAGGCAACTAAACACTAATTTACTTGCTGTCTCTATATATTTGCCTATTCTGGACATTTCATATGAATGGAATCGTACGACATGTGGTCTTTTGTGACCAGCGTCTTTCACTTTGCATAATGTTTTCAAGTTTCATCTATGTTGTAGAATTTATCAGTATTTTATTTCTTTTTATTGCTGAGTAATATTCTATTGTATGGATATACCGCCTGTTGTTCATCCCTTCATAAGTTAATAAACATGTGGATTGTGTCTACTTTTTGCCTATTATGAACAATGTTGCTATGAACATTCATGTACAAGTTTTTTGTAGACATATATTTACATTTTTCTTAGATATATCCCTAGGAATGGAATTGCTGGGTCATATTATAACTGTATTTAACCTTTGAGGAACTGCTACACTATTTTCCAAAGCAGTTGCATCATTTTACATTCCTACTAGCAGAATAAGAGGGTTCCAATTCCTCCACATCTTCACTAGCACTAGCTATTGTCTGTCTTTTTTAGTATAGCCATCCTAGTGGGAGTGAAGTGGTATCTCATTGTGGTTTTGATTTCTATTTCTCTGATGGCCAGTGATGTTAGTCATCTTTTCTTATGCTTATCAGACATTGGTATATCATCTTTGGAAATATGTCTATTCATATTCTTTGCCATTTTCAATTGGATTATTTGTCTTTCTATTAAATTGTAAGAGTCCTTTTATATTCTAGATACAAGTCCCTTATTATATATATGATTTGCAAATATTTTCTCCCATTTCATGGGTTGTCTTTTCCCTTTCTTGATGGTGTTCTTTGAAGCACAGAACATTTTAACTTTGATAAATTTATTTATTTCTTCTATTATTGCTGGAGTTTTGTGGTGTCATATTTAAGAAATCATTGCCTAATCTAAGGTCACAAAGATTTATGCCTGTTTTTTTCTCAGAATTTAATAGTTTTAGCTCTTACATTTAAGTCTTTGATATATTCTTTAAGTATACTATTTTTAAGAAAATTTTTAGGTTCATAGAAAAATTAAGGAGAAGGTGCAGAGATTTCCCATATACCTGCTCTTCCCACACATGCATAGCCTCCTCCATTATCAACATCCCCCACCAGAATGGTACATTTATTATAATTGATGAGCCTACATTGACAAACATCATTATCACCTAAAGTCTATAGTTTACATTAGATTTCACACTTGCTATTGTACATTCTGTGGGTTTGGACAAATGTCTAATGGCATGTATCCAGAATTACAGTATCATACAGAGTAGTTTCTCTGCTCTAAAAATTGTCTATGTCCCACCTATTCATTTCTCCTTCCCTTCAACCCCTGGCAACCATTGATGTTTTTACTGTCTCCACAGTTTGCTTTTTCCAGAATGTCATATAGTTGGAATCATATAATATATAGCTGTTCAGATTGGCTTCTTTCACTTAGTAATATGCATTTAAGTTATTTCCATGTCTTTTCATGGCTTGATAGCTCATTCTTTTTTAGTGCTGAATAATATTTCATATTACAGATGTACTATAATTTATTTATCATTCACCTATTGAAGGACATCTTGATTGTCCTCAAGTTTTGGCAGTTATGAATAAGGCTGCTATAGACGTTGGTATGCAGGTTTTTGTGTGGATATAAGTTTTCAACTCCCTTGGGTAGATACTAGGGAGAGTGATAGCTGGATCATATGGTAAGAGTATGTTTAGTTTTGTAAGAAACTGCCAAGCTGTCTTCCAAAGTGGCTGCACCATTTTGCACTCCCACTGAAAGTTCCTGTTACTCCATATCCTTGCCAGCATTTGGTACTGTCAGTGTTCTGGATTTTGACCATTCTAATAGGTGTGTAGTAGAATTTTGTTGTTGTCTTCATTTGTATTTACTTGATGACATCTGATGTGGAGCATCTTTTCATATACTTATTTGCCATGGATATGTCTTCTTTGGAGAGGTGTCTGCTGAGTTCTTTGTACATTTTGAATGACAGTCCTTTATCAGATATGTGTTTTGCAAACATTTTCTTGCAGTCTGTGGCTTGCCTTTTTATATTTTTGACAGTGTCTTTTGCAGAGCAGAAATTTCATTTTAATGAAGTCTGTCTTATCAATTCTTTCTTTCACGGATTTTGTGTCTTTGGTGTTGTAACTAAAAAGTCATCACCAAACCCAAGATCGTCTAGATTTTCTCCTGTGTTATCTTCTAGGAGTTTCATAGTTTTGCATTTTGCATTTATATCTGTGATCCATTTTTAGTTAATTTTTTTGAAACATATAAGGTTTGTGTCTAGATTCTTTTTTTTTTTTTAACAGGCATGTGTCTAGTTGTTAAAATGCTACTTGTTGAAAAGATTATCTTTCCTCCATTGTATTGCCTTTGCTCCTTTGTCAAAGATTAGTTGACTAGATTTATGTGAGTCTTTTTGGGCTCTCCATTCTGTTCCATTGATCTATTTGTCTATTCTTTCACCAATACCACACTGTCTGATTGCTGTGGTTTTATAGTAAGTCTTGAAGTCAGGTAGTGTCAGTCCTCAAACTTTGTTCTTCAATTTTGTGTTGGCTATTCTGGGTCTTTTGCCTGTCCATGTAAACTTTAGAACCACTTTATCAATATCCGCAAAATATCTTGCTAGGATTTTGATTGAGATTACATTGAATCTATAATTAATTTGGGAAGAACCGACATCTTGACAATATTGAGTCTTCCTACCCATCAACTTGGAATATCTCTCCATTAATTTAGTTCTTTGATTTCTTTCATCAGAGTTTTATAATTGTCTTCATATAGATTATATACCTATTTTGTTAGATTTATATTTAAATATTTTATTTTGGGGGGTAATAATGTAAATGGCATGGTCCTTTTAATTTCAAGTTCCACTGTTCATGCTGATATATAGGAAAGTGATTAACTTTAGTATGTTAACTTTGGTATCCTATAGCCTTGCTATAATATCGTATTAGTTCTAGGAGACTTTTTGTCAGTTCTTTTGGATCATATCATCTGTGAACAAAGACATTTTTATTTATTCTTTCCAAATCTATATACCTTTTATTTCCTTAGCTTCTTTCATTGCATTAGTTAGTACTTCCAGTATGATGTTTAAAAGCAGCGATGAGAGGTGACATCCTTGACTTGGTCCTGATATTAGTGGGAAAACTTCGAGTTTCTCACCATTTTGTATAATATAAGCTATAGGGTTTTTGTAGATGTTCTTTGTCAAATTGAGGAATTTCCCCTCTATTCCTGGCTTACTAAGAGTTTTTATCATGAATGGTGTCAGATTTTGTCAAATGCTTTTTCTGCATCTACTAATAGGATCATGTGATTTTTCTTCTTTAGCTTGTTGATGTGGTAGATTATATTAATTGATTTTTTAATGTCAAACTAGCCTTGCATAACTGGGATAAATCCCAATCGGTCATTGTGTATAATTCCTTTTATATATAGTTGGATTTGATTTGCTAATATTTTGTTGAGGATTTTTGCATCTATGTTCATAAGAGGTATGAGTCTGTAGTTTTCTTTTCTCGTAATGTTTTTTTCTGGTTTTGGTATTAAAGTAGTGTTGGCCTCATAGAATGAGATAGGAGGTATTCTCTTGGCTTTTATCTTCTGAGAAATATTATAGAAAATTGGAATAGTTTCTTCCTTAAATTTGTGATAGGATTCAACAGTGAACCTATCTGAGTCTGGTGCTTTCTATTTTTGAAGGTTTTTAATTATTGATTCAATTTCTTTACTAGATATAGGGTCAATATAGATTGTTCTTCTCGTGTGAATTTTGGCAGATTGTGTATCTCAAGGAATTGGTCCATTTCATCTACATTATCAAATTTATGTGTATAGAGTTGTCCATAATATTCTTTGATTATCCTTCTAATGTCCATGGAATCTTTAGTGATGTTGATCTTTCATTTCTGATATTAGTACTTGTGTCTTTTCTCTGTTTTTTCTTCATAAGCCTGGGTTATCAATTCTATTGATCTTTTCAAAGAACCAGCTTTTTTTCCTTTGATTTTTTTTCTCTTGATTTTTTGTTTTAATTTCACTGATTTCTTCCCTAATTTTTATTGTTTCTTTTCTTCTGCTTACTTTGGATTTCATTTGTTCTTGTTTTTCTAGTCTCCTAAGGTGGAAACCTAGGCGGTTGATTTTAGATCTTTCGTCTCTTCTCATATATGCATTCAATGCTATAAATTTCCTTCTAAGTGTTGATTTTGCTGCATCTCACAATTTTGGTATTATAGTTTTAATTTCATTTACTTCAAAATATTTTTAAACTTCTTTTGAGATTCCTCCTTTATCTCATATGTTATATAGAAGTGTGTTGCTTAATGTCCAAGTATTTGGGGATTTTCCAGTTATCTTTTGATGTTGATTTCTAGTTTAATTCTCTTGTCATCAGACATTGTATGATTTCTATTCTTTGAAATGTGTTAAGGTGTGTTTTATGGCTAGAATATTGGTAAACGTTCCATGTGAGCTTGAGAAGAGTGTGTGTTCCGTTACTGTTAGCTGAAGTAGTCTATTGATGTCTATTAAATCTAGTTGTCTGATGATGATGTTTAGTTCTATGTCCTTACCAGTTTTCTACCTGTTGCTTTTGTCTGTTTATGATAGAGAGATGTTGAAATCTCCAACTGTAAAAGTAGATTCATCTGTTTCTCTTTGCACTTCTATCAGCTTTTGCCTTATGTAATTTGATGCTTTGTTACTAGGCACGTACACATTAAGGATTGTTTTATATTCTTAGAAAAATTGACCCCTTTATCATAATGTAGTATCTTTCATTATCCCTAATAACTCTCCTTGCTACAAAGTCTACTCTGCCTGAAATTAATATCTGTAATCTTGCTTTTTTAAAAATTAGCATTAGAATGGTATATCTTTTTCTATCCATTTAATGTGTATGGGTCTATATTTAAAGTAGATTTCTTGTAAACAACATATAGTTGGATCTTGCTGTTTAATCTACTCTGATAAGCTCCGTGTGTTACTTAGAGCATTTAGACCATTGATGTTTAAAGTAATTACTAATGTAGTTGGATTACTCTATAACATAGTTGCTGTTTTTCTATTTGTTGCCCTTGTTCTTTGTTCCTATTTTTGTCTTTCACTCTTTTCTCACCCTTTGTGGTTTTAATTGAGCATTTTATATGATTCTGTTTTCTCCCCTCTCTTAGCATAACAGTCGTGGTTTTTTCTTTCTTTTTTTTCTTTTTTTTAGTGATTGCCTTAGAGTTTGTAATATACATGTACAAGTAATCCAAGTCCACTTTTAAACCGCTTCCTGGGTAGTGTAAGTACCTTATGATAACAAACATAATCCATATTTCTCCCTCACTTCCCTTGTATCATTGCTCTCATTCATTTCATTTATATATAAGCATATATAAATGTTTATATAGTTAAGCATACATAGGTGAATACATTGTTGCTATTATTTTAAACAAGCTGTTATCTGTTAGATCGATTAAAACTAAAAAACATAAAAATTCTTGTTTTATCTTCACTTATTTCTTCTCTGATGCTGTATTTTTCTTTATGTAGGTCTGAGTTTCCGACCTACATCATTTTACATCTCTCTAAAGAACTTCTAACAATTCTGCTCACTTTATTTATTAGAACCCTTTATTAATCATAGTTGTTTAAAATTTCTGGTCTGATCATTTCAACATCTCTGCCATGTCTGAATCTGGTTCTGATGCTTGTTCAGTCTCTTCAAACTGTGTTTTTCGCTATTTAGTATGTTTTATAATTTTTCCTGGATAGCTAGACTAATGTACTGAGTGAAAGGAATGGCTGTAAATAGTAATCTTTAGTAATCTGGTGGTAAGGTGGGGGATGCTTCTATAGTCCTATGATTAGTTCTCAGTCTTTCAGTGAGCCTGTACCTCAGGACTGTGGACTTCATATGTGCTGCTCAGCTGCCCCCCCCTTAGGTGCAACAGGATGGCTACAGTGATCTGGTGTTGGGTGTTTTCCTTCCTTTGCATGGAAGGATAGAGCCAGCTATAGTTGGGTATTTTTCTTTCCCCAAGTCAGTTAGGCTCTGATATAACCCTAGCAGGGTAGACTCTCGTTAAATAGTTTCTCTTGAGGGCAGGCTTTGTTAAGAACAGTACACTCTGGTGTATTTCAAAATGATTTTTTTTTCCTCCCCCTGCTGGAAGCACAAGGGAGTTGTTCTGTTATATTCACTGTAAGAACCTGGTAATCTCAAGGAGATAAAACACATAAATGTGGGAGCCCTCTGATGACTAGGTTCCTCTGGAATTATTACCTTCTTAGATTTGTCCACACTAAGCCTCCAGCAGTTCATCAATTACAATTCAGGGTTGTCTACCTCAATACTGGTTCTCTCAGAAGTTTCAACTCAGGGGTTTCTTCTCTAGTAAATTGTGATTCTCTGTATTTGTCTGTCAGTCTCTCCAATTTTCCAGGCAGCAGTTTGCCTGTCACCTTGCTTCTCCTATGGATCTAAGAAGAATTGTTTATTTTTCTTTTACTTGTTGTTAGGTTGAAGTGTTTACTTCCAAGTTTCTTATATGCTGTATTGGAAACCAGAAGTCCTCTTTGATCTATTGTGGGTTAATTTTATATATGATGTGGGATAGGAGGCCCAACTTCATTCTTTTTTATGTGGTTATCTGGTTGTTCCAGCACCATTAGTTTTAAAGACTTTTCTTTCCCCCTTGATTGTCTTGGTACCTGTGAAAATAATCAATTTACTAAATATGAAAGTTTATTTCTCAGTTTTATTCCATTGATCTATATGTCTTTCCCAATGCCTTTTCCACACTGTCTTGATTACTGTAACTTTGATTAAGTTTTCAAATTGGGAATTATGACCCTTCTAAATCTGTTTTTCTTTATCAAGATTTTTCTTTGTGTGTATGGCTATTCTGGGTTCCTTAAATTTCAATATGAATTTTAGGATCAGTTTGTCAATTTCTGCAAAGAAGGCTGCTGGAATTTTGATGGTTTTATTTCATTTCATAAGTCACTGTAACATTGTCATTATGAAAAGAAGTAATATTTACTTAGAGTAATTTCCTGGTTTTCTCATTTCTTTTGAAAGGTCAATGAGACGCCTATCTTCTCAGGCTGTTCCAAGATTATTTAAATGCTGTTATTACTATCTTGTTTTATTATGAATTCTTGTTAGCCAATTAAATAGATTATTTCTTCATAATTGCTAAGATATACACTAAGAAAATTAATTTTGTGTGCCTTGTTTGTGTTTACCGAATGATAATTTTTCTCTTACATTAATATCTTAGATAAGAGAATGAGAGGCCCTCTAAAGAGAGACCAAGCATGTAGAGGTTTGTCTGGTAGAAAAACTGACAGAACTATTGGGTAAAATAGCAAAGCCTATCTAAAGCTCTATACTTCCAGGGCTGTAGTTTCACAATCTTATTATAGTGAAATCAAGTGAAGATTTATTACTTACAGTTATTTATTATATTAGTGATAGAGTTATTTTTTACACAATTTACATTAAGAATAATTTTTAAGGTATGCAGTCTGCCAAATACAGTAATCAGAATATGATACGTGATTATTTTTAATAAAAATAAATGGGAAGAAATAAAATTTTTTTTAGAAATTAACATTGAATGGAAAGAGTATTTGGTACACCAAAGCACTCAGTAAATATTGGTTGAATAAAGGAATGAATGAAAGGAAGCCCTTACATGAATCATTGCTTTTAAAGCCTAGTCCTCTACCATAGGGATAATTCTAGTTAATCCCTCAATTCAAAAGGATAAATCCTGCTTTCAAGGTAGATTGTTATTTTAGTGTTTCCAATTTTCTTAAAGGATAACCTGAAAGTTTCACATTTTTACAGCGTTTATGTCATGGTTGGTGCCGATGTCCCATTTTCTTCGTGTTTACGAGAAGTTGAAAATCCACAGAATCAACTGAGATGCAGTCAAGAAATGGAGCCTGTAATAACATGTGATAAAAAATTTCGTACTCAGTTTTACATAGACTGGTGCAAAATTTCATTGGTGAGTTTTTGTTTTATTTTGTTTTTGCAAATGTAATTAAGGGTGATGTGGCTGGAGATAACATTTGACAAAAACCTGAATTGCTTTTAAAGACAAATCCTGTATTTACTTTGTTAACTGCAATTGACTTACCTTGACTTTAAGGATTTGGTAAATTTGTCAACAGTACATCTGTTTAGGAAACAGTATCTCCACTTTTGTACTCTCTACCCTTGATTGGTTGCTGGGTCTGGATTAGCTTGGCAGGTGGTCCAAATGAACCCCCTGGACATCCAGGTAGCTGCTAAATCAGCAGGGATTATGGAGTCAGTGTGATATGTGCAAAACTTTTCTTCTTAAATATGCCACCACGACCCCACTTTGGCAGGAGAGAATGTAGTACAATAATAACTCCAAAAATAAAGCAACGTTGTGCTAATGAGTCAATGTCCTGAAAACTCAAATTTTAGGGAAAGTTTAATGCACAAGAAATAATTCCAATGAAAAAAGTTCAAATCTTACCTACAGTTTATGACCATTTAATATTTCTTTCCAAACCACTTTTTAATTTGCATGTTAAAAGATTTAGGAAAATGTAAGGTTTCATATATACGTAAGATGTGTATAATATTTTATATTTAAATTTATTTTATGTCCCTCTATATAACATTTTGATCCTGCTATCTGAAAGGTAGGAGAGTTGTTTTAACTTTTTAGTGACCTTTAGATTTAACTTCTGTCAACTCTGTGATTGGTGGTGAGTAAATTAGATCTAAGTTTAAAGTTGACATTTGAACAAAGTTATTGACACATAAACACAACTATCACTTCATGTCTTAGAGAGCCAACTGCAGGCACCTTTCCAGGATCCAGTATTGGAGGACATATTACTCACACTGCAACACTTAGCACCCCTTTTGGCCTTTTGCCTTGGACTCTTCTCATGTCTCTTGTGTCTTAGAAAAATAATGGTCCTTCTTTGCCTTCTTAAATCATTATTAACTTCTTAAAATTATTAACTTGCTGTGGTTTATGTGTATTAAAGGTAAATTTGCAAACCTTAGTATTTTAGTCATGGTTCTAATCATACAAGGGTACAGGAGACTGAGAACCTGCTATCCTAACTTAAATAGGGTCCTCTCCCCAGAGTCGGTACATGGCAGGACATAACAACCCTATTTTACTTGTGGTTGTACTGTAAAATTAGTTTATGTTTAGGAATATTAGCTAATTTCTCAAAGTTTAAAAATGACATGTGTTTTGAAGATTTTTACGTGGTAAGGCTTTATAAATGGAAAGGTTGGGAACTTTTATTTTTTATTTTACATATATTTATTTATATTCCACATCTTACCACGAATTATTTCAGAAGGCTTAAATAAAAGAGTCATATAGTAAATGTCATAAATAAAGTATAAAAGAAATGGAAAATCAGGACCTAAACTATACCACCCCCCCCCAATAAGCATAAGATCATGCTTGACAACAAGCCTCCTCACGTGCAGGACAAAAAAGGAAATTCATCAGTTATTTAGTTCTCATTTTTAAAGAGGAGGCAGAGCATCAGTTCCTTGGCAGAAAACAAAGTTTTTACCAGCATTGTATTATTAACAGAATTCTTGAAGTGTATTTTTCGGGGAGAGGATACTGAGTAGTGCTACAAGTAATTCTCCTCAATATTTTTTTTTTTTAGTAGCAAATGTAGTAAAAAATTTCATATGGCTACATTTTTAATGTCCTCCAATAAAAAACCTTAGCATAATTAAATGCAACTCAGTGAATGCAGTTCAATTAATGTGTAGGTAAATTAGTGCAAGTGTTGGGCATTTTTTGAGCCTAGAATAGAATTTCGTAAGAATATAGCATGTTTCTTAGACTATGTTCCACGTTCCTTAGACTATCTTTCCTAAAACTTCCTTCTGTCAGCTGGATAGTAGAAAGATCAAGGATAGCACATTTGGAAATTGTGATTTTTTTCCCTTTCTTTTTTACAAAACTTCGAAACCATACCTGCATACCTGGTGGTCAGCCAATTGAGGTTTGTTAACATCTGCGCTAGAGGTTTGTCACTAAGAAACAAGAAGTTTACATAGTAGTAGGAAGGACTACTGCTTTAGAGGGAGAAAACCGAAAAAGGACAACAACTACATACACATGCACACACATATATATTATGCACGTATACATATATGTGTACGTATTCATGTTGTAAGAAGGGCATAGAAAGCAGGGCAAGATAAAGCCTTTATATTATTGTCATTCATTACCTTTCCCTAGCTGCAATAAATAATTACAAATTCAAGGTGATAAAGTAATTGGAAAAGATGACTTTTTAGATAATTTGTCAAAGAATGTTTTGGTGTGTCCAGATCATAAAATCTCACAATGTTTGCAGCTATTATTTTGATGTGTAATTGTCTTCTTTTGCATCAGGTTGATAAAACAAAGCAAGTGTCCACCTATCAGGAAGTGATTCGTGGAGAGGGGATTTTACCTGATGGTGGAGAGTACAAACCCCCTTCTGATTCTTTGAAAAGCAGAGACTATTACACGGATTTCCTAATTACACTGGCTGTGCCCTCGGCAGTAGCACTGGTCCTTTTCCTAATACTTGCTTATATCATGTGCTGCCGACGGGAAGGCGTGTGAGTACTTTAAAACCTTAATAAAAAATTAGAGAGCCTGCTAAGATAATAACATAGAATATTCCATTAAAAGCAAAGTTTCATTTAGTTCATAAAATACTTTCTAAATGAATTGAAAATGTGTTCAAGTTAAATTGCAGCACTTTATTCCTTTAAAATGAATTAAAATAGTTTTGAATCTAGTAAATCAAATTAGGAGATATAATTACTTTATTCAGAAATTATTAATGCTTGATGTAAATTCATGCTGGTAAAACAGACCGAAGAATAATTAAGGCTAGATATTTTGGTTATACAAGCCATCTTATATGAGCACAGACTTCAGAATCTATTGACATGGTAATTGCATTTTAAATAAATAAATTGTCTTAGTTTGATCAGGAGTGATGGTCAGAATTCTTCCTGAAATCTTTCTGCTGTCAAACAGGGTGACATAATGTAAATGTTTAAAACATATTTAAAAAAGCAATTTAGGAGTAAATTAATAAGAATAAGGTATAATTTGAGTAATGAGTCTTCACCTCATGAATAGTTAGTACTTTCAGGACATCTATGTCAATTAAGATAATCTCCCGAGATTATCTGGAAGTCAGGATAACAAAGCAAAGGATAAAAGATTAATAAAGCAGCAAGTAGCAAATTCTTCCATTTTCCATGTAGCCTGATTTCATTATGTCATAGAATTTATTTCAATCAAGAGCTTGATTCTTAATCTCCATTTTTTTTTCCATTTTTCTATGTGTTTCTCATCAGTATTCCATCGCTGTATGTGTATTCATCCAAGTAATGTCATAAACCTGGTGGCAAATGCTGCCTGGTTGCATTTAATAGTAACAATGTCAGCATTTCCACATCATGCAAGATCCCATGAGCATATAGTCTTAATGTTCCAAATATCAATGCTATTATTTAATTCATAAATTTTGTTTTGTTTCTAGGGAAAAGAGAAACATGCAAACACCAGAGTAAGTGTCTTCTTTCCTGTTATTTTCTTTATCATTTTTATTCCACTTCTCAGTTGCCCATCATGCTCCATACATGTGTGTCATGCTTTTTTTTCATTTGTCATCTTTCATAGTTTATTTTATAAATGTGAAAGCTGCTTTCTAAATAGAGATATTTAGGAGGGGTAGAAGCCAAAACTAAAAAGGGTTTGAAAACTAAGATTACATAGATAAAAATTAAACCTAAAATATTTCAGATTCAGAATATTAACTTGCCATTTATATTATGTGATTTCCCAATCTGCATTTCTATAAACCAGAGAACAGATGAAAAGACCTTTCATAGAAGTTTTCCAGAATCTACAGTAATAACCTACCATAAAAATGAAACTTCTGTGAGTATTTATAAATGCCCCACCAGAAGCAACAATATAAAAGCTATCTTAACTATAGAAAATAAATAGAAAACTAGTTTGTTACTTAGGGCTATAATATTAACACAATGCTTCTTAGCTTAGTTTAAAGAAAGACTTATGTATTTTAAAAATCAGTTTATAATTTTTAGTTTTGCTATGTTAAAAGTATATGAGATGTATCTCTTTGTGAGATAATTTATAAAATGCCCAAAATGCAATAATGTCTTGTTATTTTAAAAGAAAAAATATATTTCATAACTTTTTCAAATTGATGATCCATCAGGTTAATATACAATTTTAAATATATGTTGTTTTATTTCTTTTTGACCTAGCATCCAACTGGTTCATCACAGTGCTATTCAAAAATCTACCAAGGAGCTTCGAGACATGTCCAAGAATAGAGAGATTGCATGGCCCCTGTCAACGCTTCCTGTGTTTCACCCTGTAACTGGGGAAATCATACCTCCTCTGCACACAGACAACTATGATAGCACTAACATGCCTTTGATGCAAACGCAGCAGTAAGTATCCGCTCGGAGACATAATTGCTAATGTGCATGTATATTTTTTTACAGACAAATGTCTGTAACGACCAGAGCTTTTCATTGTCTTGTTTGTTTGTTTGTTTGTTTGTTTATAACTGGAAGAAGAAATACCAAAAGGATGTTGATAGTGTAAATCCCATCCTCACTGTCCTGACACAAATACAATAGAATTCCTTTCAGGAAATGCTTTTTTTTTTCCACTTCACTAATCCAAACACATTTTCCTTAATATTTAAGAAATTGACAATGATAATAAATGAACATATATGTTTGCTCAAAGATGAGTTAATTATGAAAAAAGAAGCATATCCTAAAGCATGTCAAACTGATTAATTTTTTTAGATATATTGTTAGAATTATTTGGTTTTGTTAACCTCTTAAAAATTTTTTATTAATATAGTCCTATGGAATCGAAATTTTTTGCCTCGGGGCGAAACAAAGGGTTTTTAGGGTTTTTTTTGTGTGTGTGTGTGTGTGTGTGTGTGTGATCTGCTTGTATATTAAAACAAATAGTTCCAATGTGAGCTATAAATACCTGTTTTATTAGTACAAACATTGTCAGAAGGACAACAGTCAAAAAGCCTGGAAGAAGACTTTGTAAAGGGCAGGTATGGAGGAGGGGTGAGGAAATTGCACAGTTGCTCTTAAGAACCCATGTCATGTGCCTAGAAGCTAGATTTTGATATAAGGGAATGGTAGGTAAACTATCATTTATCTTTAAGAATATGGCTCTTTTTTTTCTTTTTAACCATATGTTAAAATAGGTTGAATTCAATTGCCCTAAGCACTAGAAGTCACAAAGTTGGCTTTTGAGGTTCTCTTTTTCATTTTACTTTTGTAGGTGGAATGGATATGCAAAAAATCTCTCTCTCTCTCTCATTCTCACACACACACCCATTAGGATATGATATAAAAGTAAATACTGATTAAAAATTTATCTGGGAACTATGCTGGATACAAATTTTCCCATTGAGAGTGCTTATTTTGTAACCAGGTAGAATGCATGTGGTAATTTAAGATTAAATAATAATATGAGTAGTATAGACCAGATACATCTGTCTACAATACTTTAGAAATCCAAAAGTATTATGAATATTTTCCTAAAGTTCTTGAATGTTATTTACGTTAGAGTTGTATATACCAAGGATGTGTTTGTGTGTTTGTGTGTTTGTGTGTGTGTGTGTGAGAGAGAGAGAGAGAGGGAGAGAGAGAAAGAGAGTGGTTACTAAGTCCTATTATCAGTGTTGAAAATTGCATACATTTAAAATTTTGAGTTTTGGAAACATTAATATATCAGGGATATAAATATTAAAGTTACAACATTCAGTTGTACTGAATGGAAAGGATGGATTTCTGTGCTCTCCAATGGTCAGTGGGCCATCCGTTATGGGTCATCGTACCATCCAGTTTACTAGGATGCACTGATGTGCTGATGAGAAATATCAGTCAAATTTCAAGGATATTATAATAATTCACAATTTGTCAATTTATGCTGGCTTTTTAAGATGAAAATTATGAATGGCCTTATCATTTACTTTCAAAATGAAAAGAATTTGTACTTATTCTTTAAGGCTAGTATTTCTTATATTGTTTGCCTAGAGTCCCAGTGAAATATTGATAGATATTCTTCAAAACTGAAATGGGCAGGCCCGTTACGTTGGTTCACACCTGTAATTCCAGCACTTTGGGAGGCCGAGGCAGGAGGATCACTTGAGGTCAGGAGTTTAGGCCAGCCTGAGCAACACAGTGAGACCTCATCTCTACAAAAAAATTTTTTAAGAAATTAGCCAGCTTTGGAGGCATGTGCTAGCTACTTGGGAGGCTAAGGCAGGAGGACTGTTTGAACCCAGAAGCTCGAGGCTGCAGTGAGCTATGATTGCTGCACTACACTCCAACCTGAATGACAGAGCGAGACCCTGTCTGTTAAAAAAAAAAAAAAAAGAAAGAAATGGGCAAATACACTTGGAAAACAGATTTTGTTTGCTTTTTAAGCTACAAGATTTCTCAGACCCTCAGACAAGTGTGCTGATATACTTTGTGAATCCATGGGAAAATGTCAGAATAGGTAACTTCAAAAAACAGTTTGGGAAATGCTTCTATTGACAAAGTAACAATACTATAAAATTTTAGAATACAAAACTATTTATTGTAATGCGTAGAGGAACTTGAATATGTTTGCATATCAGTAAAACTCTATGGCTAGTGAAGTTTAAGGGAGGAAGAAAGGCCACTATCATTTTTTAGACACCTTTTCTAACCTTATATATTGAGAATACGAATAGCTCCTTAAAAATTATTCTGATTCCCTATAGTTAGGATTTTTGCAGCATCGCTACTAATATTCAAGCAAAATAAAATTTTCTCTCTAGTTTACAACCAAATGCATCTTCCTGGTCCTACCATAACCCCATCAAGACTGCCATTATGTTGATCAAATCTATTTGTATATGCAATAGGCTATTATATTGAACTTGCAACAATTTCAACATATATGTATTTTTAAGTCCGGAAAACCTTCATATTATTCAGATTTCTGCTAATGGAAAAGCTCCATTAAGTAGCACTTCTATATAAATAGGGTACATAGATAATTGATGATGTTCACAATGATTATTCTGAGGCACTGCAGGATCATCAAGTGCGTCTGACTCATCAGAGGAAAATTAAATTACATTCGGTGTCGTTTCAGCGTTGAGTGTATATTATCTTTCCTTTATTCTTGGAAATGGATAATATGTGCACCGTCTCTATGGTAACTCTCTATAAGCCAGAATATGTGATTAACCTCATTTTCCAACCATGCCAGATAATAGAGAATATATTGTATCAGGTTCATCATAGCTGTCCTTTACATAAATTCAACTTTTGCTATTTAACTGAAAAACATAGCTGTGTGTTTAAAGTTTTATTTTAGCACTGAGTAGACATATATAAATATTTTGGTAATTTGGATTGAACTGAATTCTCAAGATTAAAATGAGATATTATATTTGATGAGGCATTACAGTACATGATAACCAGGTATAAGCTTGGATAATGCTGCCTTGTACTTATTAATTAACCCTTCTTGAAGGGGCATGCATTCCATCTGCACATATTCATACTAAGGGCACTGAATTTACCATTCACACACAATTTGGTCAGCTACAGGATTGCATGTTGATTCTTCAGACTTGACAACAGAAATATTCAGGCATAAGGATATGGCAAAAGGTTTATGTTGGCTTCTAAGCAAGACTCAAGGATATTCAAGCTTTCCTTCAAAGCTGCATAGAAACTAGTTTGGTCTTTTAAACAAGTCAATTTGCCTCAGAGAACTTAAAACAATTTTATCATAAGGGGCTGCCACAGTTATCGACTACATAGTAATATTTTCTTTTTATTTAATAGTAGAATGCTTCACAGAGCTCCAGACCGGCACCATAAATTAGTCAGTAGAAAAACGTTTAATCATTTGCAGATGATAAATTAGAGGCGTTGATAAGAGACAAAGCTAAATTAGGTTAGAACTGAGATTGGATTATTTGCCTCTCCTGATAGCGTAGTCTGGGGTAGATAGTATGGCCATTGACTTCACAGCGATCTCTGGTTCAGGTTACAAGCAAAGTGAATAAAGAGGTAGTAGAAAGGGAAACCCAGGTAGAACCTGCAGACATACCACATGCCCAGAAAGGAGGGGTTTCATTTTGTACAGTATTCCTTTTTCTTTTCAAATTACAGAGACAATATAAGTAGTTAGGCTGTTAAAACTATCACATCATCTAGAAATATAAGGGTGATTTCATTTCATTTTTGCTAATGTATTTATTCTTTAATAAGATCTTTATTTTGGAATGATTTTAGAGGTACAGGAAAGTGGTGAAGATAATGCAAAGAGTTCCCAGATATGCCTCAGCTAGTGTCTCCCATTGTTAACATCTACATGTTACAGTACCGTGGTACAGTAGTCACAGTGGAGAACCCAATATTGGTACTTTACTATTACCTAGACTTCACATGGTTTTCAGATTTCATTAGTTTTTTCACTAATGTCCTTTTTCTGTTCCAGGATTCTATCTAGGACACAATGATCATGTCTCCTAGGTCTCCTCTGGTCTGGGCAGTTCCGTAGACCTTGCTTGTGTCCCATGACCTTGGCAGTCTTGAGGAACACTAGCCAGCTTTCTGTAGAAGGCCGCCCATCTCCTCTTAGTCGGGTTTTCTGAATGTGTACTTAGTTATCTTTGTAGCTCAGTGAATAAATGTTACCACTAACTAAATTTTTTTCCTCTGTAGGCATTCTCCTTACTTACTATAGTTCATTTCTGGAAATCATATTATAAAGTAATTCTTAAAAGTAAATTGGCTTTGCCCAAAGTATCATTGTAGTGGATTGGGGGGTTATGCTTCGTGACCAAAGGCTTAACATCAAAAATCTATCACAGATTTGATTGACGTACCTCAAAAATTAACCTTTGTAATTATTTAAATGAAAAAAAAAATTAAATTCCAAGTCATAGAATTTTAAGTCCTAAAAGGAATGTTGAGAGAGAGTCTGGGCTGGTTCTCAAACCAGGTTACACGCCAGAATCACTGTGGAGCTTTTACAATACAGACGATACAGATCTCAGGGCCCTAAGTCTGGGGATTTGGAGTCTGATGGAAATGTATGTTATGGTAGAGAAAGAAAAAAGGTTGAGAATCCCTGACTTAAATACTTAAAGGACTTAGGTTTTAAAATTGGGAAACCCAGAGCCTCTGGTATTTCAGGTGGGGGTGGGGAAGAGTTGTTATTCACATTCTGCCACATGGTTATAAAAGGGGAACCATTTCTCCTAAATTCCCCTGTGTGAAACTGTGAGAGAGGGGCAGTCCATGCACCTTGTTCGGAAGGTTGTGGCTGTTTGTGCGTTTATGTTTATCAGCCTCCAGACTTTTCCACACCTCCTTAAACTGCCTTAGGAAAATGGTGTGAAATGAGAGATGAGTGATAATCAGAAAACAATGCCTGAGTGGGACAGAAAAATGCTAAACCTGGAAAAGCTAAAAACCACTGAGAAATCATAGTCATCTTTGCAATTTTATGCTTGAGGAAAAGCACATTGACTGGCCAATCCCAAATATTTGATTTTCTAAAAAAAAGTGTATTGTTAAATTTAATGAATTTTGTTGCCTTTTGGGGGAAGATCTGCCTCCTCATTATTCGTTTCTCATACCAACATCAATACCAATTGATTTTTCCTGAGTGAGGGGCATCTCTACAGAAGACCCTTATGTAATGAATTCAACAGGAGAAAGTGCCCCACACATTTTCCAGGAAGATTTTAATTGGCTATACAAAAATTTTTCATATTCATTATTCTAAACATAAACACCTAATCCAGGATAGTTAGGTCTCCCTCAAAACAGGAGGTAGGTCGTGCTTAAATCTTTTGCAAATTAACACATATAAAAGTAGAATTTAAGTCTTCTAATTAAAGATAGTATCTAATCATTTTAGCTTTTATGTAAGTATTTTTCCATTTGTCCTCCCTTTGGTAATAATGAGAACCAACTTGATGGTAAAAATTCTATAAATAAAAAATTAGGTTTTAATAAAAGTATCTGTTGAAGACAATGTTTCAGGGGACCAAGATAATGATTTACTGTTGACAGGAAGTGTCAAGCAGCCAAGGATATTTCGGAACCATTCAATTCCAAAATATATTACTATATCTTATTGTTAAATGACTCCATACTAATTCAAAAGAGAAGTGTTTTGTAGTCCACATAACTTATGTCATTTTCTTTCAGCTCTGGCACAGATTCTGTGGCTTTATTCAAATCACTTTGCTTTTGGATCTTGAAGCAAGTACCAATATAATCGGTTAATAACCATCAACCTTACTTATAGAATTACTCTACAGGGTATCTAAGAATGTCAAATTACCTTAAAACAGTTGTACAAATAATTAATTGTGTGCTCCCCAAAATCACTTATTATTAATTTGCAAGTTATTGCCCTTGCTTTCTTAAAGAATGAAGATTATGCAATGACTAATTTACAAAATGTTCTATTTAACTGCTTGTAATTAATGGTAATAAAATTAGAAAATAATGCTAATAATTTAGAGAATTACAGTTTTCTTAAATTTCTACATAATGCAGCTTACACATAATAACCTCTCAGTTAGTCCATTAATAACTTAATTATTCTCAGTGGTTTTATGACTTTATTATGGCCCTTTATTTGAAGGATTATAGGGCCTCTGTTTGAAGTCAACCCCCTCTCTCCTGTGCAGTCGCCTTTAGCAGCCTGCTCTCACCAAAGATGGAAATGCTCCTGCTTTCTTCCTGCATGCTGTGTCTTAACTCTAGCAGAGTTAGTTACAGGCATTTTTCCAGTATGCCTGAAGCAGTGCTCTTATGAAGTACATCCCTTCAACTTTTAAATAGAGTACATTCAAATATGCCTATCACAGATGCGTTAACACTAACACTCACAGGCTCACATGTAGTCACAAGTTTGGGCAGCCACAAAAACAGCTATGTGTGCACACTTTGGAGACTCTGGGGAGTCTCAACATTTTTTTTTTGGTTGAACACCTTCTTGCACACATAAATAGTTTTGACAGAACTCATCTAAGTTTCAGTTAAAATTGCAAGGAGTGCATGTGCCTCATTCAAATTTAACTAATTAGAACAGGCACTTCAGATGCTTTTATATCCCTAAATCAGTATAATACACACAACTGCCTCCCTATGGATCTTCTCCAAGTTTCTTGCTAGTTTGCAAGAAACTTTCTCAAACAACCATCTTCTTTTACCTAGCCCACCCCATTGTGATTTAGAAGGCTTAGCAATGTAGCAGAAGAGGGAAAAAATGGAGGCTAGGGAAGAAATGACAGGGCATGGATTGAGTGGTTTGATCAGTGGTTTTCAAGCTGTCTTCCACAGAAGGATCGGTTGGGAGGGCCAACAAGAGAGTCGGGTTCCAACTACCTCATCCAAATAATTGATTTTGAATTTGGGGTATCCTTGATCTTGGGCTTTGGAAAAGCCTGTGTCTTTGTTTACCAACCACCGCCTGTGTTAGAGCACCTACTTTTTGTGCTTTCTTTGTCCTCTTTGCTTTTTATGTTTTGTCAAAATGAGTTGATTTAATTTGTTAATAGGCTAGGTAGAGCTAGAGCTGATAGGGAATGAGGAAGTGCTGTGGAGCGTGTGTGTGTGTGTGTGTGTGTGTGTGTGCTGTGTTCATTTTACTGTAGAGTACACCCAAATCCGTTGTACCCGAGTAGTTAAAATAAAACACATCCTCCCACCCCATTCTGGATGCCTTGTAGTTGCATTTTGACTTCTGTAGTAGAGATGTTTACTTTTCCATCTTAAAATCTAGAACTTATTTCCCTTTTGTGGTTTATAAATTTATCTTTTTACTTTCACAACCAAAACCAATATAAATACATTGTGTGAAATACTGAAAGAACAAACAAACCAAAAGAAATACTATCTTAGACCACCCAAGGATAAGCAGGGCTAAGTAATAGCAAAAAAAGAATATAATCATCGGGATTAATTATTAATATTAAGTAACTTCCTAAAATTGAATTCGAGTGGATTTTTTTTATTTCCTTAGCAAATATTTAAAATGGAACTGAAAATTTTAAAAAAGTCACCCGAAGGTGTTAACTGAACAGATTAAATTAAGAGTTTAAACAGTATTTAACTAGCATGCACTGTTTTCCACTTTAAATCTTTGTATTTGGAACATAATATTTGCCTGGCTGAAATGATTCAGATCAATGGTTTTCAAACTGTTTTTTGGAGGTTTCTTAGAAATGCAGTAGGGGCCAGCATGTTATACAAAGGAAACAAAGCAGACAGGATTCCTAGCTCCCTTGTTTCAACCCAGGCAACCTCACATTTATCTCTTTTGTATGTCAGAGTTCTGCTTAGGATTTCAATTAAAACGAATTCTGCTGACTGAGAAACAAAAAACTTTGCAAATCCCTGGCTTGGATCAAACCTTACTCTGTAGCAAGAGGCTGACTCCAAGAGTTTCTTCCACAAAGAACCTAAAATGCACATTTTCATAAACTAATTTTAATATCAAAATTTGAAAATAAGTGGTTGTATCTGTATGTTAATAAACATGTGTATTTTGTGAGTCTTTGTAAATCTTCACTTTTGCATGTATTCATTCAAAACACATTGCATGCTTACTACTGGAAATATTTAACAAAATAAGATAGTTCTTACTGTTAAGGCACTTTGGGGCAGTTAAATATTTGTGGAGAAATATAATGACAATCAGCATGTGTAGGAAAGCATGCTAAGCAGTAACCTAATTGGGGGTTGCTTAGAGAGTGAGGAGGCATAGAGAGATGGTTCTTGAGATGTTATTTTTTAAATTAAAAATAATATGTTAAAATTTTTAATAACATTCCTTGTGGGAATTTTTAAATCATAAGAGTAGTGCCTGTCTGCTGTAACAATTTTTGAGTTGAGTTTGCAAGGACAAATGGGAGCTGGTTGGGTGTAGGCCATGGTAGTAGCTATGGCGGGTGGCTATTTCAAGCAGCCAGGGGCTACTCCATTGTAGGGACCAGACATAGTGATGGCTTTCTAGGCCACACTAAGAAGCTGGAAACTTAATTAGCAGATAGATAATAGGGAAATCTTGAAGCATGTGTTGTCTGAATGACATCATCAGATTTGTGTCTTAGAATACCATTTTTACAGCAGTGTGCATAATAGATTATAAGAGGGCAAGAATGTGAATAAGGGAACAAGTCAGACAAGTTATAAGGATCCACGTGAGAAATGATGATGGCTTCAACCAAGTTAGCAATTGAGATGAGGAAGAAAGGGACAGATTCAAATAGATAGAGGAGAAACGTCAAAAGCTCCCAAGTGATTGAATGTGGGGACTGAAGGAACAGGAAGGGAAAAAGATGATTTCAGCATTTTGACCAGTGCATTTGGGTGGATGGCCAGGGTCGTTCCCTGGCATGAAGAGAAACGAGCACAGGTTCGGGATAGTGAATGAAAGTGGTTGTTCTATCCATTGTGTCATGAGAATGTGTGAGTGTGTGTATGTGTGTGTTTCAGACCTAGGTCTGGAAGTGTACGAGTTAAGAGCACAAGCTGCGGAGTCACTGTGTTCACATCTTTGTCCACTGCTTCCTAGCTATGTGGCCTTAGACCTTTAAGGCTATTTCCTCATCTGTATAATGGGGAAAATAATAATACCTATGTCTCTCTTAAGGTTGTTGTGAGATAGTTTAGAGGATAGCATGTAGGAAGAATTCCATGAATGTTATCAAATATTGTTAATATTTATGCTCCTCAGGCTTCACTTTTCTCATCCATAAACTCATGAATGGGGAGGGGGAGTTATGCTGGACCACATGGTCTGGGGGCACATTTACCTGTAAAGTTTTTCACTCCAATATGCCTGCTTTCTATTTACATGTGTGTAGACAAATACAGTTTTACTCAAAAAATGTTAATCATTTCTAGGAACTTGCCACACCAGACTCAGATTCCCCAACAGCAGACTACAGGTGAGTCCTAGGAGTAATAAGTTGATGTTTATGGATGAAGCTGATACATTAAAAGATAATGGTAGCACTATAGAATTTATGAAGCTTTAGTTTCACCAAATAAGGCAAAACAGTTGTGTCATTCCTTAATCAGACTTAGAACCTCAGAATAATAGCTTAAATTATTACGTAGATTGGCATCCGAATGATAAACACAGTTGGTAAATGATCTTGGAGCAAAAGCATCCATGGAGGTCCTGTCTAATTAAGGAAGACTGAATAAAATCCCCTTCCTTCAGAGAAGCTCCCCATTCTTCCCCTTGGTTTGAAAAATTCTTAGCTTGGATGCATCCAGGATTTGTCTCAGTAAGTGAGCAGCTTGAAACTGACTCTTACAAAAGGAAACCATTGTGACTAATCACTGAGGCTTCAGGGGGATAAATGAGAAATGGTTGGCCTGGCTTTAAAGCCGCTTTAAAAATCTGTTATAACATGACCAGTGACAACAAGATGGTGGACAATTCTCTCTGGACTATTCTGTTTCCCTAAGACTTGCTTTCTTTAAGTTTATTTCTTTCAAGTGCCCCTAAAAATTTTCCACAGCCAATTATTTCATTCATCTCAATACTGAGTAGATAACTTATTCATGATTGTCTTCTAATTAGTGGTTGATTCTTAGTTCTAATTGCCAGGCAACCAGTAATGCCTTTGTAGCTCTTTTGGAAAAGCAAGAAAACTTTTAAAAACTTTTAAAAATGTAAGTTGGGTGTGGAATTTGAAGTATGAATAGTGGCATTGTGGCGGGGAAGCTGTTTAAGTACATCTCTTAAAAACTTGAGGCACATATAGAAATGTATTGGATGTTTTCATTCAGAAATTATCTTCTCTATTACTGCTTTCGGGAATTTAAGGAGATTTTCGTTTGACAACTTTTCAAAGATTTGAGGCAAGTATAATGAAGTTGTTCATCAGATTTTAATTATGAAACAGTGTTTATCAGAATTTTTTCCTACGATATTGATGACTTGTTTTAATTAAATGCTAACATGTTTCAACAAGACTGTTCGATATATTGATGTGGTTGGTGCTATTTTGTAAGCAGTCAGGAGATTGATGAGGAACAAACTTTGCTATAAATATGTGTCACCTAAAGAGAAAAAAAGATAAATGAGTCCCTACTACCTCGAATTTCATGCCTACTTTTTTAAGAGGAAAAATTTTAAAAGAATATTTCTGCAATGGAAATGATAGAACTTCTTTCCCATTAACCTCATAGACTTCCATCTCTCCTAAGATGTCTGTCTCCTGATTCTCAATTATTTCAGGCATGGAGCGAGTAGAAGGGAGAAAGTTTCTTTAAAAAATAGTAAATATTTCTTTTGAGTACTTTAAAAATCCAGATTTTACTTATTTACCCACTAAGGGAGATAGGAAACTTGAGCAGCTGATATGAGGGTGATTTATTTGATAGGCACATAGATTTTTTAGCAAGTACACTTGTTAGTGTGCTGCATTTTAGTAATAGTATTTCCAAATACAAGGACGATTTATGCCTGAGCAAATGTGATAAGAGCCCAAGAATTTTCCTAGGGGGATTTTGCGTTGTTCAACCTAATTTTCTAAATTATTTTCTAAAACAGGTTTTGGGGAGCAGGCGTTTTGCTTGAGTCAAGAAAGCTTTGATCTCGGTTTTTAGTTAACACTCTAGCCTATTACCTACTTGTTTTCTTATGTTTTTCTGCAATTTGGATCATATTATAGACTAAAGTACACTATCTCCTCTTGGTTGTTTTGTTGTTTTTTCAGTGAGTCCCCAAAGTATCTAACTGCGAAAGAGAGAGAGACTACCCTAATATTTTTTATAATTATGAAAGCTCGTGTTTCTACCTCTGATACATTTAAAGCTAGAGTCATCCTCCTGGAGAGAGGAGCTAAATGGGCAGTTACATTCTTTATTCCCATTCTATTCATTTAAATGAAAAAATAAAGTGTTTTTCAATTTCTAAATTATTCTGTCTACAAGTGCATGAATTCAGTGCTGTTTATGTATTTTCATGGGTACAACAGCTTTTCTGTTCTTTCACTCTGGTTGTCCTAGTACTACAAAGAGGCAGCTACATTTGTGTGTGATTATCATGAAACAATAACTGGCTTTTTCCAAGTACCTCAAAGCCCTTTGCTAATGTCATTTTTTCTTTATAAAGGTAATTTAGGCATAGAGTTTGTCTCTTGGATAGCAAGTAATTTTATTTGTAGCTATCTATATGGAATTGATCAGGAGAGAGTAGATTTTGAAGTTTCTTTCATTTAGTTAGTTGTTTTCTTTTAAATTCTCATCAAAAGCTTGAAAAATGGACTAGCTGCTAATGTTGTACTCCTGGACGTGAGCACTAGCTGGGATAATAGAGCAGTTATAAGCTGACAATAGCATTACCTTTTGGATTAGGCCCAAGCCATTAGGTTTGCTGCCCCTTCGGTTTTTCTCATTTTCTCTGCCCTACCAACCCACATGATTGTTTTTTTAAAGCCATGATTAAAAGGTACGGTCATACGTCCCGCAGTCAACCTCATTCATTTTGTTTATTGTGGGAGGAAAATTCAGACCATGCCTTTTGAGAAATACAAAACCTTTGGTCCAAGAAGGAGGAAACTAATTTAGAATTTTTTCTTTCTTTTTTGTTTTTAAACCAAATGCAGAGAAATAATGCAATATAATTATTTTAAATTATGTTAAGACGATAAAAAATTTCTCCTTGCCATAATTTGTTTTGCTCAAAATCTAAAAGTGTCCGTGCCCTAACTCATGCCCATATTCATTCTTACACATTGCAGGTAAATGGTATCCCTGAAGAAAGAAAACTGACTGAAGCAATGAATTTATAATCAGGCAATATGGCAGTTGTATCTTATTTCTTTTCTCTTCCAATAATGCATGAGCTTTTCTGGCATATGGTGTGCATGTTGACAGTATTAATTGTGTACCAAATAATACAACATAACTTTCATTTTATTAATGTATTTTTTTTGTACTTAAAGCACTTTTGACAATTTGTAAAACATTGATGACTTTATATTTGTTATAATAAAAAGTGATCTTTAAAATAAATATTATTAATGAACACCTGGTGAAATTTACTTCAGAAAAGCATTGCCTTCTGTTTAGTAGGAATCTTTTACTTGCTATGAACAGGTATATGTGTTCATCCTCTTTCAACAAGATTTTATTAAGTGCTTCCTATAAATATATAAAATGTTTATGCTCTGTGTTTCAAGTGAGCAATCCATTTAAATAATACTTTAACTTTTGTGGCCTGTAAAGCCTGTCATTTCGTATGCCACTTCTTGAAATCTTTTGGAGTAAACCTAGTTTTTTATGGATTGTGGAACTAACGATACCCAGTTCATGTAGGGCCGCCCAGGTTGCATACTGACCTGACTTCATAATCCAATGTTTGGTTTTAGAAGCAAGCCAGGAGCTATAACACAAAAAGAGAATAGTTACCTGCTAATGGTGACATGGATTAGCCCCAAAACTCCAGGGTCCTCTGTAGTAACTCTTACATTCAAGGCTTAGCAGAGTTTCCTCATACCATCTTGGTCTGCTTCATGCATTGTGGACACTACTGGATCAGTGTAGCCATCAGGCCAGCTAGGAGGTCAGCTTTTGTTGCAGACTGAATTAGCTTCTCTTACAGTGCTGTGGGCCAATTTCTCTGTTACCCATTAATTGGTCAGATGTCACAAAAGTGCTATCTAAGCCTGATTCTAAAGTTGAAAAAGACTCCCTGTTAGTATTGTGTACAGCAACTTGTCTTCCACTTAAGGAGAATACTCTTATCAGGAAGAATATTCCAAGGGCTCAGAGGCTATCTACCAGGAGCCTGCCAAGGGCCAGGCCTGAAGACAAACTTTTCTTTGAAATGTGTAAGATCTGAGCTACCCAAGCCTGTTGAGTTAACCCTTTCCTGCCCAAGGGTTCAACAGTAGATTTGAGCAGGGGGAAGAAAGAATCAGCAAACTTGACTATGGGGTAATTGAAGTTATCCAGTCTGAGGAACAGAAAAAAAAAAAAGAATGAAGGAAATAAATAGAGCCTCAGGGACTTGTTTTACACCATAAGTGTATCAACATATGCATAATGGGAATCTCAGGAGGAGAGAAAGAGACAGAAAGACTATTTGAAGAAATAATGGTCAAAACTTCCAAATTTTGATGAAAAACATTACATATCCAATAAGCTCAATAAACTCAATAAACTCCAAGCAGGATAAACTCAAAGAGATCCATACTTAGACACATTATGATCAAACCACTGAAAGACAATGACAAAGAGGGACTCTTGAAAGCAGCAAGAAAAATGTGATTTATCATGTGCAAGGATTCCTCAACAAGATTCATAGTGGATTTCTCATCAGAAACCACGGAGGCAGGAAAGCAGTGGGATGACATAGTCAAAGTGCTGAAAGAAAAAGACTATCAATCAAAAATTGTATATCCTACAAACTTATGTTTCAAAAACTTATCTTTCTCTGAAGGAGAAATTAAGATATTCCCAGATAAACACAAAGGGAATGCTAGAAAACCTACCCTATAAAAAATGCTAATTTATGAGTGGATTAATAAAATGTGGTATATGTATATCATGGAGTACTACTAAGCCATAAAAAAGGATGAATTAATGCCTTTTGCAACAATTTGGATGGAACTAGAGATGAGTATCCTAAGTGAAGTATCTGAACAATGGAAAAATAAACACCACATGTACTCGCTATTAAATTGGAACTAACTGATGAACAGACATGTGCACAGAGGGGAGTAAAACTCTGGAAATCAATCGGGGGGAGGGGGAAAAGAGGAGGAGCAAATACCTACCTAACGGGTACAATGGACACTATTTGTGTGATGGGCACACTTATAGCCATGACTCAGCATTACAAAAGTGATCCATGTAACCAAAAACATTTATACTCCCTTAACACTTTGAAATAAAAAATAAAAGAATTCAATATTTTAAAAAATCCTGAAGAGAGTCCCTCAGGCTTAAATCAAAGTACATTAAAGAGAAACTTGAATCCACATGTGGAAATAAAGAGTTTTATTAAAGGTAACTATATAGGTAAATATAAGAGACAATAAAAATGTATATTTTGTTTATCACTATTTTTCTCCTTTGTGACTTGAAAGACAACTGCATAAATCACTATACGTTTGTGTTGATAAGAACACAATGTATAAGGATGTAATTTGACAGTAACAGTACAAAGGAGAGGAAGGATGGGAATGAAATTATGTAGTAGCAAACTACATGACATGTTATTTGATAAATACAGGATATATACTACACAAATAGCAAAATGGAAAATGTAAATCTTAGCTTATCAGTAATTGTATTAAATATAAATGGACGAAACTCACAATTAAAAGGCAGAAATTGGGAGATTGGTTAGAAAAACATAATCCAACTATGTGTTGTTTCCAAGAAACACACCTGAGGTTCAAAGACGCAAAATGTTAAAAGTGAAATTATAGAAATAAAAATATTCCAGGGAAACAGTAACCAAAAGAGAGCTGGAATGCTACACTAATATCATAAAAATAAGCTTTAAAATAAAAACTATTCTCTTTCACTACATAAAAACTTAAAAAAAAATTTTTGCATGGCAAAAACACAGTAAATAAAGTCAAAAAACAACTGACAAATGGAAAAGAATTAACTGAAGCATATATCGCAAGTAAAAAAGTAATTATTCTTAATTCATAATGAATTCTTAAATTGAGTTAGAAAACAACAACCTGACAGAAAATGGACAAAAGACATAAACATACAATTAACACAAGCTATATAAATAGTAAAACATATGAAAAGATGTTCAAATCCACTAATAAGTAGGAAAACGCAAATTTAAAACACACTGAGATGCTATTTCTCACTTATTAGGTCAGCAAAAATTAAAAAGTACAGCAACATATTCTATTGTTGAGACTGTAAGGAAACAAATACTCTCAGATATTGGTGATAGAAAAGAAAACTGGTACAACTACGTAGGAGGGGAATTTGGCAATATCTAGGAAAGGTGCATAAGTATTTATGTCTTTACCCAAGAATCTCACTTGTAGTAATATACTTTAAAGAACATTTCCAACAGTACAAAAATTGCTTTACGCAAAGTTGTTCATTGCAGCAATTATACTTTCAAAATATTAGAAATATCTTAAAGGCCTATACTTAGGAAAGTAGTTGAATAAACTATGGTACATCCAAATAATGAAGTACTAGGTAGCTGTAAAAATGAAGATGATTTCTATGAATTGTTATAAAGTGATTTCCAACATATATTTTTAAATAAAAAATGCAACGTAGAAAAATTTTCCATAGTATTTTTGTATCTAAAAAAGGAAAGAATAATACTGGAGATATAGGAAAATATTCATGTTCAAAAAGAAACATAGGGTCAAACAAATATTAATGAGATTGGTTGCCTGTGGAGGGTGGGGAAAGAAATGATGTAGAAAGTATGGAAGGTGAGGGTAACACTCTTTGAATATTTTTTTGGTATGGTTCTTAAATTTAGAACCATAGTAATGTTTCACATACTCAAATGAATAAAATAAGTAAATAAATACATATCCCAAGGATGTGAGCACTGACAATTAAAAAACAAAAACAAATTAATATAACTATATTTAAAATGAATAACTTAAACCACACCCAAATGGTGGGAGTAGAACTAGCTTATGTAACTGGAAGACAGTGTTTTCACTATTTGTCTTAAGATGAAAACAAAAAACTGTAAACAAATGTTATATCCTAATAGGTTTGTTTTTACAGTAGTATGGGCTAACAATACTGAAAACTTTTTCTTTTAGGATTGTGCAAATAAGTAAAGATTTTGTAGATAGTTGAAGCCATATTTCTCATCTTTGGAGAAGGGAGTTAGTTACAAATACAAAAAAGGGAAATGCTAAAATGAACTCTGTAGTGTTGGATTGAAATTGGAGGTATCAATACTAACCTATAGTTTTTAATAAACTGACAGAAGATGTGTGTGTGCTTACATCTATGTATTTGATGGGACCATTATTTTATCTATAGATTATAATGCATTATTATATTTATTTTGTTAATCAAATTATCCCATATTTGTGCCCCTTTTGACTGGCTCCTGAGTTCTTTTGATAAATCTCCATCGTTCTTAGAGCATCTTCTTATTTTCTGGCACAAAATGATGTTATGGGCTCATCTGATACTATCTCTGCTCCAGCCCTCTGTGGAGAGAGCTAGAAAATTTATAGATGTATATAAATATACACACATCTATCACTATGGCAAAATTATACATGTGGAAAAACAGGTTATTTACATAGTCTCAAAATATCTTGCTGCAATATAAAAATTAATCACTGTATTGATTTCTTAGGCCTGCTGGAACAAAGTACTGCAAACTAGTGTTTAAAACAACAAAAATTTATTATCTCATAGTTCTGGAGTCTGGAAATCTGAAATCAGGGTCAGCAGGGCCATGATCCTTCTGAAACCTGTAAAGGAGAACCCTTCCTTGCCTGTTTCTAGTCTGGTGCTTTACTTTGCACAATAACCCTCCCTTATCTTCAGTTATTATTATTTTTTTTAATTTCAGAATATTACAGGGATACAAACACTTAGGTTACGTATATTGCCTTTGCACTGCCCCAGTCAGAGCTACAAGCGTGCCCATCCCCCTGATAGTGCGCACCACACCCAACAGGTGTGAATTTATCCATCTTCTCCTCTCCCCTGCCCCCTGCTGGACACCTGATGAATGTTATTTCCATGGGTGCACATACATGTTGATCAATTAGTACCAATTTAGTGGTGAGTACATGTGCTTATTTTTCCATTTTTGTGATACTTCACTTCAAAGAATGGGCTCTAGCTTCATCCAGGATAATATAAGAGGTGGTAATTCACCATTGTATTTTATGGCTGAGTAGAACTCCATGGTATACATATGCCACATTTTATTAATCCACTCATGTATTCATGGGCACTTGGGTTTTTTCACATCTTTGCCACTGTGAATTGTGCTGCTATAAACATTCAAGTGCAGATGTCTTCATTATAGAATGTCTTTTACTTTCCATGGTTTCAGTTACCTGCAGTCAATCATGGTCTGAAAATATTAAATAGAAAATTCCAGAAATAAACAATTCATAAGTTTTAAATTCCGTGCTGTTCTGAGTAGCTTGATGCAATATCATGCCTGCTCCATCCCACCTGGGATGTAAATTATCCCTTTGTCTAGCAAATCCACACTGTAGACACTGCCCACCCATTGGTAACTTAGCCCTCTTGATGATCAGATCGAATATTGCAGCATCACAGTGCTTGAGGTCAAGTAACCCTTATTTTACTTAATAATGTCCCCAAAGCTCAAGAGCAGTGACACTGGTAATTCAGATATGCTAAAAAGAAGCCATAAAGTGCTTCCTTTATATGAGAAGGTGAAAACTCTCAACTTAATAAGATAAAAAATTATATGCCTGTGTTGCTAAGATCTACAGTAAGAACACATCTTTTATCCGTGAAATTGTGAAGAAGGAAAAGGAAATTCTTGCTGGTTTTGCTGTTGCACCTCAAACTGCAAAAGTTACAGTCACAGTGCATGATAATGCTTAGTTAAGATGGAAAAGGTGTTAAATTTGTGGGTAGAAGACATGAACAGAAATGTGTTCTGATTGACAGCAACATGTTGCACCAAAAAGCATTAAGCCTGCATGAAGCATTTTATCATGTCATATCACAAGAAGGGTGAGTGCAGTACAATAAGATATTTTGATGGAGAGAGAGACCACATTAACATAACTTTTATTACATTATATTGTTATAATTGTTCTATTTTATTAATATTAGTTATTGTTATTAATCTCCACTATGCCTAATTTATAAATTGAACTTTACCATAGGTATGCATGGCTGGGAAAAAAAACAGAGTATCTATAGAGTTCAGTACTATCTGAGGTTTCAGGCATCCTCCGGGAGTCTTGGAACACATTACTGCATATAAGGGAAAAACACAGCAATCCTTTGTATTTCTTGGCTTGCAGCTGTGGCACTTCAATCTGAGTCTCTATCCTCACGTGGTATTTTTCCCTTGTGTGTCTGTGTCCCTGTGTCTTTTCTCCTCTTCTTATAAGGACATCAGTTAAATTGGATTTAAGAACTGACCACATGTACTCGCCATCCAATTGGTTTCACTGATCAACACCTAAGTGCACAAATAGGAATAACATTCATAAGGGCGTTGGGCAGATGGTGGGGAGTATATACACACATAATGAGTGCGATGCGCACCGTCTGGGAGATGGACATGCTTGAAGCTCTGACTCGGGCTGGGGGGTGGGTAGCAGGGGTGGAGAGAAGGGCAAGATACGTAACCTAAACATTTGTACCCTCATAATATGCTGAAATAAAAAAAAATAAAATAGATTCACTTTAAAAAAAAAAAAGCTGACCTACTCTAGTATGACTTCGTTTTAATTAATTTCATCTTTAACAATCCTGTTTCCAAATAAGTTCACATTCTTAGGTACTTGGGGCTAGGACTTCGATATATCTTTTTCCCCCTCACATTTAATACATTTATTGCCAAATGCTTTCAAGAGGGTTATACCAATTTTATACTCTATGCAAAGATGGGTTGGCAAAGATGACAAAAATAACATTCATTAATGATACTGTTCTAACTAATATTTCTTTAGTTACTACTGACAATGAGGAATTTTTTCATAGCATTCTGGCTATCTTCTTTTTTAAAAATTGTGGTAAAAAAACACCTAACATTACATTTATTGAGAACCATTTTAAAGTATACAGTTCAGTAGTGTTAAGTATATTTACATTGTTGTGCAACAGATCTCTAGAATGTTTTCATCTTGAAAAATGGAAACTCTATATTCGTTAAACGCTAATGTCCCCTCCCCTCTCCCCCAACACTTAGTAGCCACCTTTCTACTTTCTGTTCATATGATTTTGACTATGTCAGATGCTTCATATGTAATCATACAGTATTTCTCCTCTGGTGACTGGCTGTTTCACTTAGCATAATGTCTTTGAGGGTCATATATGTTGTAGCATGTGAAGGATTTCCTTCTTTTTAAAAACTGCATAATATTTTATTGCATGCATATACCACATTTTCCATATCCATTCATCTGTTGATAGATATTTGGGTTGCTTCTACCTCTCGGCTATTGTAGATAATGCTGCAATGACCATGAGCGTGCAAATAATGTGTTGGAGATCCTGTTTTGATCAACATATCTTTGGCGGGACACAATTCAACTCACAGCAATTACAAAGAGAAAAATATTAACTATGTTATGAAGAAATCTGGAAAAAAACTATTGTAACCAAGTGATCAAAGTTAACATGACCAATAATGGGACAAATTGATATCATGTGCCTCCTGATACGATGCACTGAAAAGAACACAACACCATTTCTGTGGTTTTCCTGCTCAAAATTCATATACTAAATATAAAGAAGAAGAAATCTGACCCAATCTTAAGGACATTCTACAAAATAACCATTCTTACTTTTTAAAACTGTCAAGTTCCTAGAGGTAAAGACCGAGGAAAGGAATTCCACATTAAGGGATACTAAAGAGATATTATGACCAAATGCAGTGTGTGATCTTGAACTGAATTATGGATCAGAAAAAAGTTCTGTATTGAGACAGTAGGTAAAATTTAAATAAGATCTGAAAATTAGATAGAATTATATCAATGTTAAATTTCTGGTTTTGAGGAATGAACTGAGATCATATAATAGAATGTCTTTATTTTTAAGAATTTACACACAAAAAAAATCAGAGGTAAAGGGGAATCGTGTCTGCAGTTTATTCTCAGCTGCTTTAGAAAATATATAGATGGATGGATATTAGATAGAAATGATAAAGCAAGTGTGGTAAAATATTAACATTTGGTAAATCTCAGTATATAGGGATGGTTGTACTATATATAAAGCTTTTTCAAATTTGAAATTATCTCAAAATAAAAATGCTTAAAAAATAGCACTATAACCAAAATATCAAGAATGAATGCAAGAAGTTAACACAAAGAGAAAAGAAGAGCAACTGTTCAAGAATAGGATGAAGGAGAAGAAATGAATAGAAGTGTTTGTCTTTGAGAAATATTTTGTACACAGAATTGATAGGCTTTGACAACGGACTAGATTCCTTTCCCCCAGAGGAAATTTGGGGAAAGAAGGAATCAAGATGACTTCCAGATTTATGGCCTTAGTTCCTGGGTATATTTTTGTTTCATTTACTGAGTTTCAGAAGGCAGGGGGAAACAATAGATTTCAAGGATAAAATCAAGACTTCAGTCTGAGCACTTTTTTTATCTAGTTACAAAGGACAACTCTTACTAGGGCAAAGAGCAGGGTAAACGTTCCATCTCAGGAGTTTTCAATACAATCTGCCAAATTTTTGTGTGTATAAGTTTGTGGTGAGCATCTGAAACAAATTTTGTGGGTTATAACTGATCATATTAGTAAAACATTAACTAGCCATGTACACTAATACTTGGAAATGTCTGAATCAATGCAAAGTGTTCAAAGGTTCTGTCATGTGTAAAATTAAAGAAGTCCAGGGGTCTTGTTTCAGGTGAATGTATGACACGGGACTATCTTAGACAAACCTAAAGAGGAACAAACACATTTCAAAAGTAAATAGAGTTATGCCCTAATTTATCTCTGGTAATCTCTCATCTCTGAAAATTGTTGGAAAATTGAAATGAATAATTAAAATTGCTTCCTTTTTGGGTTCAGAGATCTGAATGTTGAGATCATGAACTCCCAGGCCAAGCCAAGTAGTCAGGGTCATTGAGAGAGAAGAGTATTTTATTGACTGTCCATGCAGTTCTCAGTGGGACATAACTTTGGTGCTACATCTTGATAGATGACAAAAAACTCTTTCCTAAAAGAAATCAAATCCATCATGTCCACTAACTCTGCCTTAGAATGACTCATGACCCTGTAAAGTTTATTTTGTGAAAAATTCTAAGTACCTAAAAATAAAAAGTGGGATGGGAGATGTATCTCTCAAATGGATTATTCTATGTAGCTTATGTCTTTATGTGTTAGTTATCTACTATATACAATTCCGATGTGAAACAAACCACCACAAAACTCAGTGGCTTCAAATAATAAGCATTTTTTAGCTCACTGTGTATCATCTATTTAGGTTGGGTTTAATTAAACTGCTCTTGAGATTTCAGCTGGATTTCCTCAAATGTCTTAGGTTGGCTATTTATTGGCTGATATAGGATGGCCTCAGTCAAGATGGTGAGAAGACTCAGTTTCCTCCAAGTTTATCTGAATTAGGCTGGTACGGACATGTACTTATAGCATGGCAGAGCACAAAAGAGATAACTCAGTCATACAAAGAATAAACAGAATGTACATCTTCTTTCAAGGCACTCACTCTTTTTCGTGAGCCATTTGTTAATATTCCATTAGCCAAGGCAAACAAACTGGCTGAGCTCTTGAGTAGGAGAGGACTATAAGATTACAGGGTAAATTGTGAATATGTGGATGCTATTAACTGGGGCCATTAATGCAATCAATCTACCATAGTCTGCACACTGGCCCTAATTATTTAGTTCTTCCCACATGCAAAATACACTAAACCCATGTCAAGACCCCAAAATTCTCATCCAGACATGGTAACAGAGTAGAGCTACAAGATTTTATGATCTATATTAGGTTCGTACGGGTCTCCTTGGATGTGGCTCCTCTTGACAGAGACATATACTAAAACTGTGAGTATTCTGCCCCACTCCCACAACCCAACATAGAATGGAGAGACAAGGATTGATTCATACAAGAGATGTTTCTTTTTAAAAGGGGGAAGCATGGGAAACATATATCAGTAGTTTATCTGTTTTCAGTTGTTATACAGAAATAATCACAAACTTAGCAGCTTAAAACAACAGTTTCTGTGGGTCAGGATATGGGTTAGGTGGGTCATCTGCTCAGAGTCTCCAATTTTCCTAGCAACATTTGTCGAAAAGGCTGTCCTTTCACTAAAGGCCTCCTTTAGCCAGGCTGAAATAAAGGTGTTGGCCTGGGACATGATCTCATCTGAGATTTTGGGTGCTCTTCCAAGCTCACTGATGTTTTTGCAACAATTCAGTTCCTCATAGTTGTAATATTGAAGTCCCTGTTCTCTTACTGGTTCTATGCTGTGGGCCACTCTCAGCTCCAAGAGGTTTTTCTCAGTTCCTTGCCATGTAACCTGCTACATGATTGTTTACAACATGGTTATTTGTTTCTTCAGATAACCATA
This sequence comes from Cheirogaleus medius, assembly GCA_008086735.1. Classification (NCBI taxonomy): domain Eukaryota; kingdom Metazoa; phylum Chordata; class Mammalia; order Primates; family Cheirogaleidae; genus Cheirogaleus; species Cheirogaleus medius. The sequence goes on from VBSM01002217.1 coordinate 43,096,455, forward strand.
ACTCAAAGCCATATAAAGAAATAAAGATCTCTATTAAAGGTAAATATATGGGCAAATGTAAAAGCTGGTACTATTGTAATTTGGGTTTATAACTCCACTTTCTATTTTCTACATAATTTAAAAGACAAATGCACTAAAGTTATAAATCTATATTATTGGGCACACAATGTAAAAAATGTAATTTATGACATTGATAACATAAAGGGGGAAAAGAGCTGTATCAGAACAGTGATTTTGTATGCTATTGCAGTTAAGTTGGTATCAATTCAAATTTAGGGTGTTAAATGTGAGCCCCATGGTAACCACAAAGAAAATATCTATAGAATGTACACAAAAGGAAGTGAGAAAAGAATCGAAACCTTTCACTACAAAAAAATCAACTAAACACAAAAGAAGGCGGTAATGAAGGAAACGAGAAACCACCACAACAAAAAATCTGTAAGACATGCAGAAAATAATTTTAAAAATTTCAGAAGTCTTACCTTATCAGTGATTATTTTAAAAGTAAATGGATTAAACTTTCTAATCGGAAAGTCAGAGAATGGCAGAATAGATTTAAAAAATGCTCCAACTATATATTGTCTACAAGAGACTCGCTTCAGATCCAACGACACAAATAGATTGAAAGTGGCCAGTTGATTTTTTTGACAAGGGTGCCACAAACATTCAATAGAGAAAGGACAGCTTTTCTGGCAAATGGTGCTAGGAAAATTGGATAGCCACGTGCAAGAGAATGAATTGAACTCTTACCTTACACTATATGCAAAAGTTAATTCAAAATGGATCAAAGAGCTGAACTTAACACCTAAATGTATAAAGCTCTTAGAAAAATAGATAAATTGGACTTCAAACTTTGTGCATCAAAAGATACCATCAAGAGAGAAAAAAACCCCACAGAATGGGAGAAAATATTTGATAAGGGATTAATACTCAGAATATGAAAAGAATGCCTACAACTTCACAACCAAAAAATCTAATGCAAAAATTGGCAAACCACTCGGATATTTCTCTAAAGAAGATATACAAATGGCCAGTAAGCACATAAAGCTATGCAAATTTTTTAATATTACAAAATCTATTATAATGCAATATGTTAATTAATCTAAGGAGAAAGATGAAATGATCATTTCCATAGATTCTGAAAAGTCACTCAACAAAAATTTTAACTCTCATTTTAACAAAAAAATTTTCTAAAATAGGACATTAGATGGCTGATTCTTTAATAAGATATATCCAGTCAGTCACATGGAACACTAGAGGCATTCTGAATAAATCAGGAATATTTTACTTAAAGCATCATACAAGACAACATAATGACAACTAGAAAGAAACGTCACAGTAAGATAAAATAGAGGCATTAGAGGCAGAAAATAATAAAGGAGGAGGTTAAACTATCAATATTTGAAGATAATATGATTATATATCTGAAAACCCAAAAGAATCATTAAACAAACTATTTCAAATGAGTAAAAAAATTTTCTTAAGATGGTGGGATATAGATTTAATATAGACATCTCCATATACAATGCTAGTTAGAAGACAAAATCATAGAAAAGACCCCATTTAAAATAGCAGCCAAAAAAAGAAAACATGTAGGAATGAACTTAACTAGAAAAGTGCAAGTTATATTATATGAATAGAAACATTAATATGCCACTTAATATCATGAAAGATGCTGTGCAAATGGAAAGACATATCATAATTTTGCACTAAATAACCCCAAAAATCATTTATTCTAAATTAATGTATAAAGTTGATGTGATTCCAACATAAATACTAATAGGGTTTTTTTTTCTTTAAAAATAAAAACAACAACCTCTGATTAAGAAAGAGAGCAATAGGGGAGGGTACTTTCACCAGAAGTAAAAACATATTATTTTATAACATATTATGACAGAACATAACAGAAAGCCTCTATAATTAAAATGGTGCGGGGCTGTTGCATGATTAGTAGGGATACAAAGTAAAAAGTACATAAGTTGTCCCACACATGTCTATGAATGTAGTATATGTTATAGGTAGCAACTCAAGCCAGTTATGAAAAAGATGGACTATTTAAAAAATAGTACTGGAAAGTAGGTGGTCATGTGAAACAAAATTACGTTGGATCCCTAGCACACATCATAAAAGTATAGAAAAAAATTCGAGCGATTGCCTTTATGATTTTGGAATAAGAAAATCCTCTTTATTCCAAAACTATTCCAAATTTAATCAAAAAATAAAAGATTGACAAAACCTGCTATATTATTTTTTTTTTTTTGCAAAGCAAAAACAGAAATACAGCAAATGATAGACTGAGGGAAAAAAATGTATCTTATAGACAAAGGCTGATCTCCCAAATATATAAAGACTTGCTAGGAATCGATAAGAAAAGGATCAACTATAGGTAAGTGTGCGCTGTGGTCTGAATGTTTGTGAATTCGTATGTTGAAACTTAATCACCAATGTGATGGTATTAGGAGGCAGGGGCCTTGGGAGGCTATTAGGTCATGAGGGTAGAGCCCTCATGAATGGGATTAGTGCCCCATAAAAGAGGCCCCAGGGAAGCTGCCTTACCCTTCCCACCATATGAAGACAGAGAGAAAATGGCTGTGTGTGAACCAGGAAACAAACCCTCACCAGTCACTGAATCTGTTAGAACCTTGGTCTTGGACTTACAGCCTCCAGAAGTGTGAGATATAAATTTCTGTTGTTTATAAGCCACCTAGTCTGTGGTATTTTGTTATAGCAGCCCAAATGAAGCAAGACAGAGGGCAAACAGTGTAAGCAAACTGTTCACAGAAAGGGAAATATTTATGGCTTTTAAATATATGACAAGATGCAAGCTGATAAAATATTGTGTTGGGGGAAGGCTGTGGCAGACAGCACTGATGAACTGCTGTTGGGAATATAAATTCCTAGGGTCCCTAAAGAGGGCAATCTGGCTGTACATATCAAAATTAAAAATGCATATACCCTATGACCCGGCAATTCTACATCTGATAACTTATCTTACACATATACTCATATTAGTGAAAAAGGATATATAAATAAAGCTATTCACTGCAGTATTACTTGTAACAGTAATTGACTGGAATTAACACTATCAATAGGGAAAGCTGGATGATGATGTGTCACCCATATCATATAACACCATGCAATGGTAACAAATAATATGGAAATTATGCATTAATAGGAGGAGATCCCAAGGAATATTGCTAAATAAAAAAATGCAGAAATCTGGTGTATTTTATGTTAAAGAGAAGAGAAATAGAAAGATAGGTTCCTATTTCTTTGTACCATGTAAAGGAACTTTGTAAGGACACATAACAAGCTAGTAAAAGTGGCTACCCGTGTTTCCCCAAAAATAAGACAGAGTCTTATATTTATTTTTCCTCAAGAAGACACCCTAGGGTTTATTTTCAGGGGATGTGTTATTTTTTCCTCAAAGCCTCAGTTTGCAGCACGCACAGGATGGCCGGGACCTGACAGGGGGAGCCGACTTTGTTGGTGGGTCTGCTCCCACCTTTCCGGTCACCTCTGGGATAGTAGCTGTCATGATGGGGCAGATGAGAAGAGCTGCTCATCTTCTTTACCGCTCCGCGACGAAATGCATGGGTTGTGCAGATACGCTGCGTAGCCACGCCATCACTAGGTCTTATTTTCGGGGTAGGGCTTATATTGCGCAAATGCTTAGAAATCCTGCTAGGGCTTATTTTATGGGTAGGTAGTAGTTTTGGGGAAACACGGTACCTATGGTTGGGGAATAGTAGTCAGGGGAACTAGGCAGATGAGGAACTGTGGAGGAAAAATAAAATTTTTCACTATCTTCCCTTAATATTTTTTTGATTTCTGAACCAGCTAAATATATTCCCTATTCAAAAACAAATACATACAAAAGAAATAAGGAAGGAGTCTGCTCTTGAAAGAAGCAGCTAGAGGGTACAGGCTGGCACCAGTAGACATTCCTATTTCTGTTCTCTGCACATAGCTTCCCTGGTATTTTAAAGATGACCAGAATGCTGAGAGAGAGAGAGAGAGGCTTACCGACTCTCTGGAGTCTTCTTTCTGAGCTCCCCTTATAACTTCATTGGTATTTTTAAGGCTAGCACCTTGCCAAAAATGAAGTGTACACATGCTTCATTTGGGAAATGATGGGCTCATTGCACTCTTAATTTTTGTTCCAATAATATGCCAGTTCCTTTTAAGTGGCCGTGCTCAGATAATATTAGAACTCTGAGGAAAGAATTAAAGATAACCACTGGTATGGTACAAGCAGTGTACGGAAGGCTCAAATCAATAGAAAAGAAATAAAAACTACACCATTGCAACAAGTTCAAAAAGAAAAAAAAATCACCATGATAAAGAGTCATCAATAAATATATATATGAAATCAGATGGATGTACACTAGCTTCTGACTACCATGACACAATCTGTTAAAAGTGGGTCTGAATGTGTAGACTCAGTTTCAATATCAGAAAGTAAAACAAAACAAAAACCAGAAAACGAATATAGAAGTAGTAAGACTAAAAATTACAGTTAGCAGAATAAATGCAAAAGTTGTAAAACTCCACTGGCAAATATCTGGAGTACAGCTATTCTGTCTGGTTGATAGCACAAATTTAGGCATTAACTACTAGGGGATCTGGGGTTAGGAAAAAGATTTTCTCTGTATACTGAAAAACCTAATGAGAAGAGCTATCATATTGCCACACCATGACAAGCTGAGCGAGTAGTTAAGACCTGGCCAAGATTCTCCTCAGGAAAAAACTTCTGAATTTTCTCTTAATCACAGACAGATGGGCCATTGAAGGCTGAGATTTTTGCTCCACATAACACAGACTTGATAATTTTATTCTGTAAAATGTGTAAGGAAGGTGTAACCAAAAGCCCACTGTGGCACATTAAAAAAAGGGGGGTGGGGAGAGAAAACTCAATAAAGCTTCCATAGAATGACTGACTCTGAGGAGTGTTGCTTCCTGCTGCACCCTCCAAGCTAAACGGTTTATGTAATGGAGACCACAGTCATGGAATGAAGTGATGCACTATATGGAATCATAAACTATCAACCAGCCATAAGTTGGAGAAAAACTGTGTTTTTAAGAAAATAAAATTATAAGAGTTCTTTATATAAGCATATTAAAAGTTAGTCTATTCGTTTTCAAAATATTTTTTCCAATTTGTCTCTTAATTTTGTTTACAGAGTTTCTTTTGACTAAGAGAAATATTTCTTTTTTATAAGTATTATAATTGCATATAATTGCTTTCTTTTGTTCATATGTTTAAGCTCTTCTTTATATCAGAGATTAGATACAAATTAAATTGTATTTTATTTCCCTCCTTTCCTCACTTATTTAAAATTCTGTGTTCACTGTATTAAGAATTTTCATATTTATGAGACTCTATGCCCAGTTTTTTTTTTCTGGTGTTTTGATGTAGTATAAAAGTTTAATTGTAAATTTCATGGTTATTATTATTAACTATAAATGCTCCCCTCCGTGCACTGTGAACATTTGCTATAGGGACATTTTATGAGCTACTCAGGGACCCTAATGAGGAGGAGACAAATTGCTTGGGTGACTAGGATTTCCAAGCATGGGTGCTAATGTGAAAACTTAGCTATTTGTATATATTATGACTCTATTGCTCATTCTGTCTGGTATGGTCTGAATAAACACGTAGGACCACCAAACTGCCTTGTTTCAAAAAAAGAATATAAGATGGCTTATAGGGCTAGGCAAAATATAGTCAGATAACAGCATTTGAAGTAGATGAGAAGGAAAACGGGACCAAGAAGGAGGCTAATATAAATAATGAATACCAATGTGCCCTGTTGTCTGGGATGGAGCACAAATTTAACTCTAGTTTCTTATTGGCAAACATGAAAAACCAATTCAGTGTCCACACGATAGCAGCAAATGAACTGTTCAGAAAAAGTACAACTATTCCAATAAGGCCAGAGTGAAATAACTCTTGAGAGTCCACAAAAGAGCCCATTGTGTAATGTAATCAACAACATTCTTACAGTTGACACAATGAGGAATTTCATAGAACTGTTTTATAGAGTGTCCCGCAGTTCTGACCAATGGCTTCAAACTGAAGGGAAATTCTAGAGGTGTAAGTCAGGAAGTTATTGTCTGGGTAGTCTTTGCTAGGTGCTTGCCTGACTTAATTCTGGGGTACATTTTAAAGAATCTGAGAAAGTGATAATAAGCAAATCCCTAATATTCTTTTATAAATGTTGTTTGCCATAGCCAAACCAATAGATTATAGACATTAGCTAGCTGGGGCTTCAATACTGGATATCCTATACCCAGAGTTCAGCTATCCTACGGTTCTAGGGAAAAAGTGGTATTAATGGGACATTGATCTGATCTTGGAGTGACATCTTTTGGGAAAACTTCAGAAACTAATAATCAGTAGTTTCTGAGGGTTTGGCCATGGTTTTAAGTGAAAGGAAAAAAAAAATTGAATCTGAGCTCCCACAGACAGATGGACCATTTAGTTTCCAAATTTCTGTTCAATATAACCCAGTCTTAATTAATTTTAGTCTGGAGAATGTTTAAGGCAGGCATAACTAAACATAGTGGCCATTAAAAAAATCTGTCCCCTCCCTCAAATTCCCAAAAAACATCCATAGAAAGCATGGCTTTGAGTACAGTGATTTCCTGATGCTCTTCCAAGTTAAATTATTTGCGTAATGTACTTCAAGGTATTTGAATGAAGTGACCTTCTGTATGGAATTAAGAACCAACTGAAATTTGAAAAACATCTTGATGTTTCTAAACTATAAGAGCTCCCTGGTGTTTCTAACTATAAGAGCTCCCTACATACTCAGGGCATTAAATTTTTGTCAAATATTCATGTTCTAAAATTTTCCTGCTTGTATTCTTTCCTATTTATGTCTTTTGGCATACTGAAGTTTTAAATTTTCATGTAATGGGACGTAGAAATTCTGGTTTTACCTTTTGATTTATCCTTGAATCGTTTCTCATCTAGAGATGAGATACCTACATTTTCCACCTATTTTACATGTCTTTAAACCCATTAATCATTTTATGATCATTCAATCATTTCTTTTGGTATATAGACTAACAATGGGAATTTACTGCTCCCACCCCCTAGCAATTATACTGAAACTTTTTAAAGAATATTTCTATCTTCCCCCAGTAATGTGAAATAAAACCATTACCTTATTCTAATATCTTTTATAATAAAACCTATGCTTCCTATGCTATCCATTAATCCATATATTCTTGCATCCATTCCATACCAATATAACTCTTAATGTGTCTAAATATCAAATTGTACAAGTTCTACTGCTCCCATTACTCTATTTGAAACTTTTCTTGGGTATTCTTTAGTTTCCAGGTTAAATTTTGTGGTCTCTGAGAGAGGGCCCTAGCTTCACTGTGTACATATATAGTTGGAAAGTACTGGACTCCTCAGACTTCAACTAAATGTTTTCCCATCATGTTTTCTCTCCCAAAGAGAGTGTTCTGAGGTGGGGATAAGATGGAAGGAGGCAAGGAAAGGAAATAGTGAGTTTTTAGTTCTAGTTTGCTCTCCATACCAATATAAATGTCACCATTTTTTCCTGAATTACCTAAGAAAAATACATCTTGCCATTCCAAATACTAGTTATCTTTAAACACTATTTAGTGTCATGGAGAAGGCATATTCATTGTTTCTATCAGCAGGACTTTGACCCTGTGGTTTGTCAAAGAAAATACTTGACTAGTTATGAAAAAGCTTATCACATATCAAGTTTCTACTGGGGATAGATAGAAAATATAATGAAGGCAGCTAAGAAGTGAAAAAAAAACCTGCTAGATATAGAATCAAACTTTATTTTTACTGAATGATGGTATAAGCCTTTCGTATAACATGAACATGTATAATGGAGATATTTTAAATTCGAAAATGAAAAAACAAAAGGAAATACATTTAATTGTGACATTTTTCTTTCTTGGTTTGTTTTCTCTTGAATTTGTAATTAGAATCTTGATACCCTTTTTACTAAGATTAACAATGTCTGATTTTTCATTGTGATGTTCGCGATAATTTTGCCTTTAAATCCTTTAAAGACAAAGAGTATTTAATTTTGTTGTTTCATATTCCCCCCAAATTATTCATAATTGTTGCTTTTAAACATGAATAAAATATCTGCATAATATTTTTTTATATTTTAAAGCAATATTTCTCAACACATGTGTAGAATTTGGGTATTCTAACACTGTCATGTTTAGGTTCTGTTACCATATTGAATGGCAGTTAAATAACTTCTACTTGTGTCTCCTCATTTCTACTATCACTATTAATATGGAAAGACAAAGCAAATAATATCATTAAATTTTTATAAGATTTAAAATTAAAGAAAAAGTTTTTGGAATTCAGTCTTTAACCCCATATTTTGGAAATATATTTTAGGCTGCCATTTGCTTTTCTGGAAACCATTTTCCATATTAGAAAATAAGCCAGAATATATCTAGCCAAGTAAGTTCTCCCAAATTACAATTATTCTAAGAATGAAAAAATTATATATTTATGCAATCATTTTTGAATGTTTTTGCAGAGAAATATTCAAAATGGTAAAATGGACTGAACTGCCAACCAAAATTGGCAATCTTTATTTCAGTGTTCATTATTAAGCTAAAAAGGTCATTTTCTCTTCAAAAATCTTTAAGTACAATGCTACTTAACCTCCCATCATACTGCAGATTCCCATGTGGTGCATTCAGTTCATCAAGCAAAACCTGAATTGTTTGTAATACAAGCCAAGGAACACATCCAGTTCCTATCAATGACTATATCCAGAAGGCATTCTATTTTTATGGTTTTAGTATAAAGTCATTCTTAGAGAATAGAATAATAAATGGACTTAAGTTCCATGTCTTTGCAAAACATTATAATTTAGGTGGAGGCTGAATTTTTAATGCTTCTGTTGGCTATCCACAAAAATGGGAAGGTCTGGCAAAGGAAAGAGGGAAGGATTGGGGTAGAACTGAATCAAGGAAGTATTAATACTTTTTAGAGGCCGGGCGTGGTGGCACATGCCTGTAATCCTAGCACTCTAGGAGGCGGAGGTGGGCGGATCGCTCAAGGTCAGGA